>WUAW01000394.1:38963-49783 GCA_017165845.1 Thaumetopoea pityocampa | reverse complement strand
GTGCTTTAATTATTTTAATTAAATAATTATTTTAGTATGTTTGTATGTGCTTTAATTATTTTAATTAAATAATTATTTTAGTATGTTGCCGTGTGGCGCCGGCATAATAATAGCGCCATTCCATATCTTCCCGTGGGTGCTGTGAGAACCATTATATATTATTATATATTATATATTCATTATATATTATATATTATCCTGGTACACCCCTTAGGGTGTACCAGGATAATGGGCAGCAGCGTTATCCTGTAATTCTGTTACAATCTGCTGCGATCTCCAATCCGCCTACCAAGCATGGAGATTATGGCAAACCCCTCCTGTTCAAGGAGAAGGCCCATGTCCTGTAGTGGACTTCTATGAGTTGATGAAGTAAATGTACTGTAATATACTTCTTTTTTTTAAAGATTGTTATATATAATTTATAAATTGTTGTAAGTGTGCCCCATTTGATCCCCACCTGATTAGAGGAGGTCTATGCCCCTGTACATGAACTGGAGATTGACCTCATTTGATGCGACCGAAGCTCACGAGTACTATTGCAATATGCTATCTCAATAAAGACGACCGCCTGATTAGTGATAAACAAGCTCGATTATAATAAAATACAAACAAGTCTATTACCCATATGTCCATGAAAGAAATCTAATAAGTAGTACTTAACCCATTGTAGCCGTCATTTACATTTTAATTAAAAAAAGAAACCGTACGAAGTGTACTAATGCATATATTTGTTAATTATTCAGTAATACATTGAAAAAGAATGTGTAGCATGCCAGATAACATATCAATTGTTTTTATGCGATTCTTCATGCTTTAACATTTTGGGATATTTACACGTCCAGAAACATAACGGCTATAACAGTCATACCTACATATCGAACGTTTCGAATATTTTAGTTCAGTCAGTTGAAAAGTGTCTTTCTGCTTTTTGCTTTTTTCTGCTTTTTTTTGTGTTGAAAAGTATCATTTGCTGTAGAGAGAGAGAGAAAAATGACGTGATGAGCCAATGACTGTTATAGCCGTCAATTTTTTTTTTAAACTGGCCAAATGTGATAATTTTCATTTACAGACACAATTAATATTCATTTTCATCTGGCAGTCATAAACAATTGAAAAAAGTGTGTTTCTGAGCACGATCTTCAAATTAAAAGTGTGCGGCAATGGGTTAAGTACATTACATTTAGGGCTTGATTGGAATCGATACTTTTGTTTAGCAAGAATATTTTAAATTTGTGAATAACTTAGTAATATACAAAAATATGCATTTGTATCTGAAAACAAACTGATATTCACCTTATTAATAGTCAATTTATTCCGCGAATGAAAGTAAACACACCAACCCACAATATCCAGGATTAAACCGCTTATCGAATCATGTGCAAGTGGTTGAAATACGTTCCCATTCGATAGAGAAAGCGATAATCGAGACAGGGATTTATTCCATATCGAAAACGTATTTTTGTGTGCCGCGAAATAACAATTCGATTGATATTTTATCTAACCTAAATAAATTAAAAAAAATCCTTAAGATTTAAATTAACTATGGTTTCAGAACTAATAAAATCAATAAATAATAAGCAAACTGCTCAAATGTCTATTATGTAGTTTTTAATTCTTAATTGTACACCCAAAAGAAAATACAAAGAAAAATAAAATCAAAATTCAAATAAAGGTGATGTACAAAAACTAATTATTAGAATTCTAAGGAAAGTTCTTACAGAAACTTGTTTAGAATATACGCAGTTTCTCCAAACTTAGTTTTTCATCATTTTTTTCCTTTGGACACTAATGTTCTAACGGTTCTAGTGTTTCTATATGATTATCGCCAAACTCCATTCCCGAGGAATTAGTTTTACACCAGCATTCTGCGAGCAATTTTGCAACAGTTTTATAGACTTAAAATATTCACCTCTGCTCTACTATAACTATAAATAATATAGTTAGTGTTTTCCAAAATCAATCTTGTGTTTATGCAGGTTTTGGTATTTTCTTGCAAAAAGCAAGACCAACACCAAGACCGCATTTTATTGCAAGACTAAGACTGACCCTGCAATGTATTTACAAAAAAAAAATATTTTCACTGAATAGTTTTTTTTTGTTTTGTTTATTACCTCATCAGGGGTCAATCACTGACCCATTTTTATGAAATTAGCAGAGTGATAAATATGATACCAAAAACGGAGATTGCTATGGGTTATATCATCACCATTACAAACTTATTGCGAGCAAATCCGCAGGCTTTAATTCTGTATAAACACTGAAGTACCCCATTTTGTCACTTTTGGTAGGAACAGAACCTATTTCGATAAATAGTTATTAGAGATAGATAGAATAGTCTTGCGAGACAATACTTGCAAAATTCTTGCAGTAAGATCAAGATTAAAACTGTCTGTTCAAAAACAATATCAATAGCAAGTTACTGGTGCAAGACCAAGACAGAGACTGGGCGAGTCTAGTAGTGAGATTTGAGCAACACTAGAAGTACATGTATTCATCGTTTGTTCTATTTGATCTTGAAACATTTTAATTAATATTCTTCAGTATTTTTACTGAGTACACGTTGTTCCGTGGACCGAAATTAAAACCCAGAGGCCATTCAAGTCCCGTTAAAAGAGAATATTAAAGCCCATACACTTTGAAAATATATACCTATGTACGCTGGAGCACAGTCGCGTGGGCGTTTTGTTGGAATTCGTACCGCCCACGTCTCTCCTGCTTCACAAGAGATTTTTATTACTGCGCTTTAACGACTGCCTTGAGTAATTATTTGATCTACCTTATAGAATTAGCGAATCGGGAATCTTAATCACTGCTGATTTTGTTGGAATGGAGTACTTAACATAAAATAAATAGAAATTATATACTCTACCCACACATTTGATCGACATTGTGATATGTATTTGGAATCCTGTAATCCTTACGATAAATATTGACCTAGATTATATGGAATTCGTTGCAGTAAATATAACGATGATGAACTTACAACGAAATATTGTATTTTCTCATTTTCATCAACTTAAAACATACACTCCTAGATAGTCTCGCCGCTCCATAAATTGCTTATTTTCATTAAACGGCTTCTGACAGTTCGACAGTTTTGCAGAGGATCTGCGTTCGGAAACTTGCAATTTATAGCATTGAAAAAAGTTTCTAGACTATTCCAGACACTGGATCACATTGTTATTTTTTTCATCTATCGTTGTTGTTTAAATAAAAGAGGTACACACTGATGAAATTTATTATGAGAATATATTTTCCTGCATAATTTATATTGTGAAATGATGCTTGAAGTTTTCCTTTTTGTGCTTTGCGTAAAAGATTCTTTCACACATTTGAGTGAACCTACTGTTCACGGCTTTACGCTTATGTTAACCTTTTAAGAAAAAAAAATCTAATGAGCCGTGAGCAAAAGGGAAAAATGTCGTTTACGCTCAGGATAAAAAACGCACACATTATATATACTGTCGTTTAAAAAAATAAGTATAAATTAATATTCTCTCATGTTTAATAATTAAAAGTTAAATAGAGAGAATATTCGGGCAGGATAGAGCTATAAATAATTAAATACTTGTGCGAGCAAGCTTCGCTCGGCGTCTTTGAGTTTCCCGTAGGAATGTGATAGTCTCATCTGTTATTGAGTCACTAATGTACCTTATTGATGTTAGCTATTTCATTATTTTTTGTTTTCCTTTTTCAAATTTCTATATAGTTATATTGAAGTGGCAAGTCAAAAGATTCATACATTACACGTTTCTTCATAACTGATACATAGCTATATAAACTTGAAAAATAAGACAATATCTAAGTACAAAATTCTATCCAAATCAAAAAATAATAATGTGTATTATATACAGAAAAATTGCTCGCTTATAGAGAATGTGATTATCGAAAATTGAGGATTATATATATCGAATATAATATCGAAGATAATTTCATATGGCAACAGTTTTCAATTAGAAGACTAATTGGCAATTATTGTTGATTGTCATCTGAGTTATTCTTTGTGTATATATACTAGCTTTTGCTCGCAGCAAATCCCGAAACATTCATATATTTATATAAAAGGTCCGTAACCACTTTTACTTGACCTCTCGTACTTGACGGCGGCTACTAAAACAGGGATCAAGCTGATCTTCAATTCTATTGGACCGATTTTGATGAAACACGCCACACTATTTAAGTCAAAATAGTACCTTTAAGACTGTAATAGTTTAACTAAAATCTATCTGTTGATTTTTGCGTGAAGCTCGAACGAACAAACAAACTTGACTACACGGATTGTGCAGTGGTTTAAGCGTCCATTGCACTGTCGAGTGTTGTGGATTCGATCCCCACACGGGACAACAACTTTGTGTAAACCACAAATCGTTGTTCTGAGTCTGGGTGTTCTGTGTTTCCGTTATTTGAATGTTTGTAAAGTCCCCTCGACACAGAAATTAATCCTAATGAGGGAGTTCTTTTAAAGAAAAAAAAACGTCGACGGATTTGGTTTCAGAAACACTCAATTAGTCGATCTAAATATATTTTTGTTAATATCTTTAATTTACAAAATTTGATATTTATCAATTTTATAATAGTGTAGATGTGTGTAATGAACTGATTTTGAAAGCTAAACTGTTAATTAGACCGTACGATTATCATTCGCTTCGGGAACGTGATAATGCATGATTAAGCGCAAGTGCTGCGTGACAAACCACCTATAAACACAGTAACCTGACATCCCTCCTCGCGCTACGCCCTGACCTCACCCTCTGCTAACACCCTTTGACCTACACACGGGCAATGCCAGGAAACGCACACAAACACCTTCAGAAACAGTTGATTCACACAACTACAGTTTTATTCGGTGTAAGACACGCAACTGAAAACAGTCAGAGACACACACAGAAAAACATTTACACACACATAGAAAAAGCGGATAGGAATTTGCGTCGGAATATCATAAGGCATAAAATCTTTTCCTTTTATCAAATTTGGAAAAATCCAAGAATTAAAATGTCGGGTCCTAATCGCGAGTCGTCAAAAACTCTGCAAACATTTTTGTTTTCACTTTTAATTACTTTCAAAGAAAACATTTATGGCGAAAAATTAGATTTAGCGATTAAATGATCATCATTTATTTTAATCGCCGTTAATCTAAACGGTAGTTGACTTTACGATTTTCTTTTATAAATACATATACTGATTGGCACAATAGCAGTGACCCTACTTTCTGTGCCATTGAGTCCCACGTTAGAATCCGTTGGCGACAAACTGTGTGTGATGAGCAGAAATGTCTGTATCCAAGCCGTGGACGTGTTTATTTATGTATTTATTAGTATTTATGTATATAAGTATGAAAATCGTTGTTTGAAACCCAAGAAACAGAGACTTCCCTAGTTTGGGCCGAGATCAATGTCTGTGAAAGTATTTAGAATATGATTACATAATTATCACTTGTCATTAACATTTATATTTACGAAAAATCTACTATCTGTCTCTACCTATAAGTTATAAACTGTGGCTTTGTCTGCTTTTACTTCCACACAGCAGCCTGTAAGTAAGTAATGTAATTTAGAATTCAGGATAGCAGCTTATGAGAATAGAAGATAGGGTACTAAAATAAAAACAGTCCATTGAAACAATGCAAGAAAAGGCACAGGATTGAGGTGGTACAAAATAAAGGTTGATTCAAACATAACATAGGCCATTGATTCTAAAATATTTAGTTAACATCATTGTTATAATTTATTCTATGCATTTCACCACTGACGTAAGAAAATGAAATTAGGTCGCGTAAAAAACTATCGTACAAATTAATCACGTGTTTCGCTGTAAACCACAACACGCACAGTTAGTTCTAACCAGAGGTAATGCCTCAAGGCTCGCCTCTAAGACCATTTAATTAAACACTATAAAACAATTTTATTAATTATAAAAATGTTAATTATAACATGAATACGTGATTGTTTAAGTAACGTTATTTGATGTTGATGATTCATATCAGCCGAGACATGTCTACCGTTGGTCACAGGCCTACCCCAATGGTCGCCATAGCGAGCAGTTACAAGCTACCTGCATCCACCATATCCGATCTTAATCATCTTATGGATCTACTTTTCATATCATAGCGTGTGGATCTACTTTCGACTAGATGGAACCTAGTCGAAAGTAGATCCACACGACGCCTTTCGTTCGGAGTCACCATTCTTGCATTTTAGGGCTCCAACATCTATCGGTTCTGTGAGCTAGGTTCATGCCCATTGCCACTCCAAACTTTGAAACCCTTCGCGAAATGTCGGCATTGACCTAATTTAATATGTTGATAAGTTTGGTTCTTCCTCAGATCTTATGATATTTCCGACTTTATCTCGCAGAGAATTTCTAAGTGTCATGTTCCATCGTCCTCAATCCACATTCATCATTACAGGGGCACAGACCTCCCCTCATCAGGAGGGGCATCAGGCCATAGTCTACCGCGCTGACCTATTTTTTGTGACGCGGGGAAAAATCTTTATAAAAGATTCTCACCACGCTGACCTAGTGCGGGTTGGTAGACATACTGCATGCTCGCATGGATGTGTGAAACACCCATGTGGGCATGCAGGTTTCCTCACGAAATTTTCCTTCTGCGTTGAGTACATTAGTGTCTATAATGTTAACCGTACATGAATTAGAAATAAATGAGTGGTACGAGACTGGGGTCGAACTCAGGACCTTTTTGATAACGAGTCGTGTCTGGTACCACAAGACCACCGATGTACTTCCAAGTGAGTTCTAAGTGTAATGCAATATAATTCTACATTCAAAGGCGTAGGTAAGAAACCTTGTAAGGAATTGACTTATAACGTTATTGACCATTATATTATAGATAACAAAAATAGACTAGAAAATTAAATTATCTCGAAAAAATTTTCAAGTGAACCCCACTCACGGCTATCGCATCGATCTGCCTTCAAATTTGTTATCAAAATGTAGACTTGAGATGCCTACCTACTTACACATTATTCTGTGTCAACTCGGTGTTGTACAGACAATTCTAGTGTCAATATTAGAAGGACGTTGTGCTTAATATTAGCGTCTCTCCATCTCTTGTGGTGGATGCTATGAGAACCAGCTAACGAATGTTGGTTCACGCCATATCAGCCAGCAGCCCATAACATCCTGTTATTCAATTAAAATCGACTGCGATCTGCAAGAAGCCTGCCAATCGTAGCGATTATGGCAAATCCGTCATACTTGAGGAGAAGACGCATGTCCATCAGTAGACTTCGGAATTATGTATGCACATTACGAATAACCATTTTTTATATATTCAGTCATTACGAATAACCATTTTTTATATATAACATATTCAGTCGTTTAATATAAAGTCACTTGATTGAATCAGTTTATGAGTATTTCACAGAAATAATAAAAAAACTGTACATTATTTTTTATTATTTGATATTATCATAATGCAATAACACACATCATATATTATTTTATGCATAGTAAAATACTAAATGTTACACTATGCATTTAGTGGATATTGTAATGCTTTGTAATGGATTGCTTTCCACGTCATTTTCATTCGATCAATAGTGATACAGATGTTTTTATATATATCACAATGTTAGCAAAAACTATTCAATAGTGAAATAGTCTTCGGCTCACATAGTTATTTGTAACACACTAAATTTCTATTACGTGTTTTACAATTATTGTCTCGGATTCTAATTTAATCTCGCAAACAATTGAATCCATTTTGATGGAACTGATAGAGGACTTTTCAGAGTTATCTAGGCTACTTACCTCTTATCCCAAAAATACATAATATTCAATATTTAGTGTTTCTTCTTAAATCATCGTTCCACCTAATCGGGGGTCTACCCGCATTACGCATTCTGGTTCGGGGTCGCCACTCCAGCACTTGGGCCGATAGTTAGTGTGAAATATTATTAAGAAGCTAAACTAGTTTTTTTCCGCCCAAGTATTGCTTATCAATCGAAAGATTACGAATAAGTAACGCATTTATTGCCGTTTGAATTATAATTAATTACATTGATCATAAGCCTCAACTATAATGGACTTTCCATAATCTTCATGTTTCACTGATTCGTTGAGATGACAGGGATATTTGTTAAATTGCAGAATAATTGTGGTGCTCATTACCCTTGTGTAAATCCTCAGCTGACTCTCGCAGCATCTAAGAGAAGACATGGAATGATGCTATTATTATATTATAACGCTACAGAGCAAGCAATTTACGAAAAAATATTAAACAAAAAAATGCATTTTACTATATTAAAAACAGCGAAATTTACACGTTACAAACTTCATTAAAGAATTCATTAATTCAAATATTTGCATATTATCCACATATAAGTCAGAGATTTCGTAAATATTCGCATTAATTTTAATTATTAAAGAAAAATATGCAGCGAGCCTTGATTTATATAAATCCTTGCTTAAAGCTTCGTCCTAATTTATATTTGCATTAGGTCTTCCTGAACTATTTCATTTGCATTAAATCCAACATTTGCTTACATGTCGCGTTTTACAATAAATACGTTTATAAATCTCTTGGTTCAATCATTTGATTAAACTTTGTAGATCGAACAGAATAAAAATGTCTACACCGATAATATGAACTTTGCCATAAAACGATTCACAAGACAGTAGGTCACAGATTTACATAATGACCCCACTATCAGCCCACATGACCCTGTTTTTTTGCCTAACATGCGCTGTTAACATTGGTAACCAATGTTTTCCTGTTACAAACAACATGTTGTGATCTCTGGCTCGGCTATACTTTCTCGTACATTAATTAATCATTATACTTTCCACTGTCGTTACATTTGGTAATTTTTCGGTGATATTTGAATGCACTTTTGATAACAATATCATATTCGTGGTATGGTGTGAGATTTGTTTAACATCCTTAGTGACTCGTCTTGGACCCGGTCGACTGCCATTTAATGGGCGATATTAATATTCAGTCCAAACCTGAAATCCACATAGCTTAACATTATCAGTCGTTATGAAACTCGATTCGAATAACTAAATTCGCAAAATACACCATTTCAATTCTTAAATTTATTGTGAAAAGTTGCTAACTAATGATATTTTCGTTAATAAATATGTTGACTTAATTGGTTATATTTCCGTTTTGAATATACACGGAGTTTTGCGGCTAAATCTATAATGGCTCATTGATCGATTATTCATTTCAAACATTGAAATTATATTTCATAATTTGAAAATTAATTCATTCCGTTAGTATGATAGTATCGTAGGTTTCGGGTTCAGATCTCGTTAGAGGCAAGTTTTTAGTGATCAGCACAAATTTATGGAACTGAGTCTTGGACGAATTATATAGGTACTTTGTCATTCTAAGTCTCCGTATATTTGTTTATCGAGGACAAATCAAAACGTTATTTTATCATATTTTTTATTTCACACTGTATTTTTAAATACTTTTTAATAATCATCATCATCATCATCATCATCCCCAGTTCAATTCAGATAATCAAGTGATACGAAACTGGGTCGAACTCACGACCTTTTGAATCTGAGTCGTGTTTAACACCTACAAGCCGCCATCGTATTAATGTATATACATATTTATTTATTTAATCAAATATACTCGTAATAACTTTACAGCAAAAATGTAAATACATAATCAATTTATACGCCAATTTGTAAATTCTGAAAGCTTAATATATTACAGTATCTAAATTTAACAATTTAACGTCATTTTAACTACAATACCTACAGTCAAATCAGCTTGGAGACGATTTTGCATTTGTAGTAGTGTACGGTCGGCAGATAAATAAATAAATACTCTTATATATTTTTTTATAACTACTTAACATTATACATATTACGCGTAATTTTGTTATGTTTAACTAACTTCTAACGCTATTTATAAGCTTATCTGTACTATTATAATATTGTTAAATGTCAATTTTTCAAATAAAACTACTCAGATCGACTACTAATTAGGGGCTTCTGAAACTGAATCCATCGATGTGTGTTTGTTTGTTTGTTCGGGCTTCACGCAAAAACCAGCGGCTAGATTTTGTTTAAACTGTTACAATCTTAAAGGTACTATTCTGACTTAAATAATATGGCATGTTTCATCAAAACCGGTCCAGAAGAATTGAAGATACAGCATGATCCCCGTTTTAGCAGCCGCCGCTAAGGTACAAGAGGTCAAGTAAAAGTGGTTCATCGACTTTTTATACGAATCTATGATTGCGTCGGGATGTTGCGGAAAACGGACATTCACGCGGGCGGAGCCGCGGGCAAAAGATAATTTTATATAAATCTATGATTGTGTCGGGATATCCCATGTTGCGAAAATCGACATTCACGCGGGCGGAGCCGCGGGCAAAAGCTAGTGACTAATAGGAGAGCTCGAGGCACGTGGTAGCTAGCGTAAACCGGTTTATTCCGGTTACAGTCCCTTTGTATGTAAACCCTACTACAAACGCAATAAAGCTGATCACACGTATAACTCTATTATTTTTTCCCCATTGCAAGCTATCATTTGTGGCCGACAATCCAAGTGAGACCAAATTTGACGCCCATGGCTCTGTTGATTACGTCACGGATTACGTAATTATATTAAACATTATCACCGAACTGTTAGGTTCGTTTATGGTATGCGACGTCTATTCGTTTCGTCCTTGATTTAAATGTCTTTGTCAATTATAATATTTTTATGGAGATATGTCACTTGTTTCCGCAACTTGTTTTATAGTAAATATTCTAAATACCTCACGTCTAACAATCCCTGAGGTGACTGGCAGAATAGACTCAAACTCTTTCTTATTCATATGGCCATGAACTAC
>WUAW01000394.1:22100-32850 GCA_017165845.1 Thaumetopoea pityocampa | reverse complement strand
AGGTATTCGAATCACACTTAATCGCTACTCTATGCTTTGATCTTTCAAGCACTCCTGGAACTTAAAGTTCACCCCACTCACTCTAGATGCTGTCGCCATCCTTCAGTCGAGATCTGCTTCAGATGGACGCTTATAACGCTCTTCTTTCTAAATTTATAAAGTTTAAGGAAATTCTAATAAATTTAATTATCGCCATCCCCAGTCCGTATTCGTCCCCATTACATGAGACAGACTTTCTCTTATTAGGATGGGATTAGTCCGCAGTGATTACATGCTGACCTAATGCGGGTTGGTAGACTTCACACACCCATGCGGACCTGCCGATTTCCTCCCGATGTTTTACTTCTTCGTTGAATACATTGGTGTCTGCAACATAGACCCGTACATGAGTTTGAAATAATTCATTAATATTGGACTGAGTTGAATTCTCGGCCTTTTGAATCGTATCTAGCACTATTAGAACTTCAAGTTAATTGAATTTAAATTATTATTGTTATATTTATTAATAATTATTATTGTATATACATATCATCATTGTCATCGTATCAGCCCACAGAGTCCCCTGCTGAACATAGGCCTTCTCTAACGATCGCCAGCGACCTTCATCAGGTCAACGGTCCGCTTAGTAGGGGGTCTATCCGTATTACACTTTTCAGTTCGGGGTCTCCACTTCAGCACTTTAGGACCCCAACGAGTTTGTGCGACCATTCTGCGAGCTATGGGCTCCGCCCACTGCTATTTCAGTTTTGCAATCCTTTGAGCCAAGTCGGCGACTCTAGTTATCCTGCGGATTATCTCATTACGGAACTTGTCTCGCAGGCAAATTCCGAGCATAGCTCTTTCCATTGCTCGCTGCGTGACCTTGAGCTTTCTTTTTACGAACGGTTTTAACGGCTTAAATACTACTAATAGGCAACAATAATATGACAATAATAAATTGTCAGTGAACATTACGATAAAGTTGTATAACTTCAAATTAACTTTACGCTCTCATTTAACACTCGCAGAACGTTTTACCTATTATGAATAATTTTATTTCAAACCGAACTGAAAGTTTTGTTTATTATCTCATAGTTTTAATATAATTTAACAATAATTAAATTCTAACTGCGATTACTGATTTGTGCGAAATACTCTTAACGAAGGTGACATTCAACTATAGTGCGACTTAGTGCAGAACCATGTACGACATAAATATGTCTTAGCGGATTCACATTACAACCGTACTCGTTGTCAATCAAAAAAAAATATATCAACATGTTCAAAAACCTTCGCGTCGCATCGCACACAGATCGCGATGCGATTGTGTGCGAGCCGACGCGATGTTTTGGTGATAGCGCACATACAATCATATTTAATAAAGTGCGACACAGTGCTGCACAATGTGCGATACATTTTTTTTTCATGGACTCACTCGAGTAAATATTTTAAAATTACGCATATACTCGTTTATAAAGTTCGCACACAATCGTGAATTCGTGTGTGCGCACCTGTCCAAGCGATATTGGTGCTGATCCTGTTGTAACAGAACTTAACTAGATTTAGTCCTCCCCTATCTTTTTATAATGTCAACAACAACAATATTTTGGATTAAAGATAAGCAAAAACTCGATTGATAGAAACTCGCTATAATTTCGTATAAATCGCATATCGTAATCGTATTCGTATCGGTACTCACTATAAATGTTTGTACATGGCAAGCCCCGCCAGACATAACACCCGTCTGGTCGGAAGATCTTCCCTTTTCCGATACTGCCACTCCTGTCACACTTCGACCCTACAGCTAGTGACGTAATTATCAACGTCATCACTGGTCACATTCATATCGCTAAATATGTATGTACGTATTTTAGCGTGCTTCGGTATTTGTACATATCTATGTGTGTATGCTTCTGTACCTAGTACACTAGAGCCTATCCTCCTTCTAATCTCAAATATTTTTACACTGTAAGGTTTGTTGGAAAAAAACAGAATTTTTGACTTAAGCTCGCCTTTGTACATCTATTTTCTTTATTTACAAATACATTTACCCGTTTGTGTACAATAAAAAATAAATAAATAAATATTTTATTGTACTTGTGATCTTTTCTATGATTTTTTTTTTGGTTGCAGGTTCTATTGAAGTACACTGAGTACAACGAGCCGCACGAGTCGCTAACGAACCGGAACATCATCGAGGTACATTAAGTACGGCGTCATCTGTGTGCCAGTGATCGCAATGCAATGTCCGTGCAAACATGACTTACCCCATTAATGCGCGCTTTGTACTTACACAACACCTAATACATTTACTACTAAAACGATCCTTTGTGTCCCTATTGAAATAGGATTGCATCTAAAACGAACCTCGGTTCACATTCCAACTAGCTGTAAAAGCATGCACACCTATCGCCATGTTAAAACGAGAGTTGAAGTACAAAACACCAGACACCGTGTTTTATACTAACAATTTATAGCTAGACGCTCCAAATATTTATGTTATTTTTTTTTCTGTCCTGAACCAGCATGCGTTTTGTATATATTACGTGTTTATTTGAACTAACCGCGTCTACCTGGTTGTTCGATAAGGGGTGCGGTCAATGTTGCAACATTGCATTCGATACAACACACAAATGTACGCTAAAAGTTTTTCATGAATTACCTTATTACACTGTAGTCTTTATGTTGCACTTTTATTTTACACCCTCCACTACAGACTGAGCATAATTGTAACGCAATATCGACACTGGTAGTAATTCTGCGCTAACAAAACTGTATTTAGTCTCTCCCTATCTTTTTCTAATGTCAAACACCAAAACGATATAGTAACAAATTTTTGCAAGTAATATACGCAAAAACAACAGAAATGTAGGTTATTTCTGTTGTTTTTGCGTATATTTAGTCATGTTTAAATTTGTATGTAGAACTTAATCTTTTGACGTTATACACGTTTGACAGCGCTAAAATTATCGCTATCTCTTTTTGGCATTTGGCATTAGAAAAAGACGGGAGAATTTAAATTTAGCCAAGTTTCAGTGCAGCAGAATTACAACACTGTCGTTGAACTACGTCACATCAACAAAATGCCTACTTTACAGGAGAGCAATTTAAAATTTTGGACCTGCATATCCTTTGCGTACTTTTGTACTCAAAGTGTAAGTTATTATTAAGTAAATCATTTAGGAAAAAAATATGCAGAGTTAAGCGAGTCCAAACTAAACTGCTAGCAATTTTGCAGATGTGACATTGTTCTGCGACCGTGTCGATATGTTCGTAGTTAGCCCCTGCATATACACGTGTAGACATTCTTAGGGCCTGGCAATGGTAGCATTCCCCATACAATCATAATACCAAAGTAAATAATAATACTAAAACATATTTCAATGTATTTGAACTAAGATTAGCAGTTGAACAATAATTATTATGTCTATCATATTGTGATAAGACCGCTCAATGTACACTTTCTATTTCTGGTTTATTATATTTGTAAAATTAATTGTATATATTAGTGTACAATAATTTTATTCTATTCTATATCTTTTATTTTATCAAAGTAATTAATTTTATTATTATTTTGGAAAATAACTGTATAAGAACCCTGATTTTTTATTCAATTTTGAAAGTTTTGAAATTGTCTATGATTTATAAATAATTATTTTTAATAACAAATATAATTTGGTATTAGGATCATTCGAGAAGGCATTTTTGAATGCAATGTCGCCAAAACCTTAAATGCGGTTAGTTTATTACAAAAACAATTATATATTATTTTTGAAAGTGTGCTCTAAAAATAATAGATTTGTCATGTGTCGCCTCGCCTGTAGTTTGGTTTTATATAAATTAAATAAATAATTATTTTAATTGTGGCTTGCATAATAACTAATAATATGTTCAAAAAACTTTATTTTCTCTGTAAATTTCAATAAATTGGTAGATAACTTGAAAATTGTGGTACCCTAATATACCTGTATTCGCCTGCCAATTTTAAAAGTTAAAAGTTTTAAATCCTGCCAAGCACCAAAAAAATGTTTTATGTGCTAATATTTGCTATATTTTGGAAAGACTGTTGGATCTGCAGACATGACATCACACTACAATCGTTCTAAATCAGCCTCGTAATATCCCTGACAAGCCAACAAACGCAGATTATAATGCTAATATTAAAATTAATATTGATGGTGGAAATGAAAATTGACCAAGTAACATAATGTCAACTTAAGAGATGAGCGATTCAAAGTTCACTTTCTTATTTAAAGAGTGTTTTATAAAATTTATTTTTAATTTCAGCACTAATTGAAGGTAGACTAGTAGAGAATGTCTTAGGCATGGAGTCCGTCTTGCATAAGAAGTTATTTAATCTTCTTACACAATACTCATTGTGTGAGAAATTTAAATAAATAAATAATAAGAAATCGAGAGTTCTGAACATAACGGAAACGACGCTTTAATATCTAAGGATTCACTTTCATTTAAAATGTTGCTTAGTCGATTTTTCATATCCAAAATCGATACAACCATAGATGTCGCTAAGTATGCGCAGGGCGTGCACAAACGTACCGGTAACTATTTGATGCGTTAACGCTGTGTGTAAAGAGGGTGTATTCTAATAATATTAATTTTTTTTAGTGCATGCGACATTAGTACAGTGTAATATCTATGGTCCTGGCTTGTCAAGCCACCTGAGCTGTTTTCGCTGACACTTACAGGCACTCACAAAGAAAGAGCATAAGAACGGAGTGATGTCACCGGATAGCCCCGAAGCTGAACCGGAATATAACCTTACACCACGGACCGAGGCGAAATATTCGAAGATTGATGAGGAATTCCAGATGATGATGCAAAGGAACCAGTTGAACGGTACTCGTGTCGGTGTCGGAGTAGCCGGCAGCAACTACAACTTGCCAGTCAGTGTCCCGGTTGGCAGTTACGATCAGGCGCTGTTGCAAGCCAGTCCGCAGATGCACACCTCTATCAGTCCACGGCCATCTTCTTCGGAAACCGATTCAGGTAGGAATATCCATATTGGTTTTTAAAGTTTACATCTACCTAACATTTTCTCTGGATCATCCAAATGTAAACTGAGGGATAATGTGCTCGGAAATTATGTCCGCAGATGCATGTTATTTTGTTTTGTCTATATATTCCGTCCATATTGTGTTTTTGTAATCCTGTCCATGCAAGGTTGTCTGGAAGAAATCGCAGTGTGCAATAAGAGCGCCCTTCGCACGCTTTACGTAATTGTAAATATAATACGTTACAAAAATGTGTTGAACTGGTGTACAATAAGAGAATATTCAAATTTCACAAAAGGAATTTCTGTGAAGACTATGCTATTATAAAATTGTTAAATGACAAAATTTCAAAAATCAAAGATATTTAATAAAAAAAAACTACTCAGGTCGACTAATTAAGGCCTTCTGAAACCGTATCCGTCAATGTTTGTTTGTTCGGGCTTCACGCAAAAACCAAAGGGTAGATTTTCGTTAAACGGTTACAGTCTTAAAGGTACTATTCAGACTTAAATAATGCGGCATGTTTCATCAAAATCGGTCCAATAGAATTGAAAATACAGCTTGATCCCTGCTTTAGTAGCCGCCACTAAGGTACGAAAGGTCAAGTAAAAGTGGTAAATGATTTTTTTTTATAAATTTATGATTGTGTCGGGTTTTCCCATGTTGCGGAAAATGACATTTACGCGGGCGGAGCCGCGGGCAAAAGCTAGTTAATAAATGAATCTCATTGTAACATAATATCATACTTGTGTTTGTTGTTAAGACTAAAAATAGCCTAATTATTTCTTTTTTAAGAAATAGAATACCTTTTTACATATGTATATTTATAAGAATATCTCGATCTGATGATATTAGACCACAAGCGCAGTGTAGGACGGCCACCTATGAGATGGACCGACGACCTGGTGGGTATCGCTGGCTCTCGTTGGATGCAGGTGGCTATGGACCGGTCGCGCTGGAATTCGATTGGAGAGGCCTATGTTCAGCAGTGGACAGCTATGGGCTGAAATGATGTTGATGATGATATTATAATTCAATTGGATTATAAAACGGCAAGTTTATGGGTGTAATAATTTCATCTTATTCTGTTCCAGTATATCCCAGTGGCGGAATGCTCGAGATGTCAAACGGCTATCCCGGATCAGGCTCTCCTCTAGACGCAGGCTGCACGCCCTCCCCGTCGCCGGGGCCGGCGCCCTCTCCTCATCGACACGCCCACAAGACCCACTCGCATGCTCCTCCGCCCCACCACTCACCGAGACACAATAATCTGCGCGTCGTCATACCAGGATCTATGCCACCGCCGCAAGATGATATATCTTACGCAGGAGAGGTAATCATCAATAAATAATGCTTAAAACTCGTAAAATATTATATTATGCAGGTAGACCCCAACTAGATGGACTGATGACCTGGGGAAGTTCGCGGTAGTGTTATCCAGCAGTGAACGTCTGTGGGCTGATAAGATGATGATGAATAAATTATTAACTATAGAGACGTAATTTTCTATTTTGTTTTTCTTGCAAAGCCATATATAAATATGCTGTTTTGGTCTTGTCTGATGTCTGATTGGTGTTAGTACTTGAATACTTGGTAGATCTTAAAGTAATCAGCCCCCCTAGCTAAGTTGACATTCGACAATCGTTATCGCTAATAGAACGGAAAAAAATGTATTAGAATGACACTTTTATTCGATAAGTCACGTGTGAGTTTGCGATTAGAAGAGTCATTCCAATACATTTTTTTTTGTTTCTATCAGCGCTAACGATTGTCGAATGTCAACTTGGCTAGGGGGGCAGGCTCAAAGGAATACGCATTACAATATGACCATCAATCTGCCACTAAATGGTAATGTTTCGTGCGCTCAATGGTTCTGTTCCAATAAATGGTCAGCGTAGCTCACCATAGCTCCACACCATAGCTAGCCATAGCTCCACAATCACGGGCACCAGAGGTATCACACTCCATAAACATAGCAAGCTTTTTTTTCTGTGGCCGTTTTTTGTCATTTAGGATTTTGTTTTTTTTTTCTTTGCGCATTCTATGTTATTCTTGCCATAACAATACAAACAAAAAAATATATAACAAAACAATCTCATGACGCCGCGAATATACCATTTCCGCGTTAAACAGAATAGCATCTGTCACAATTAAGTATAGTTTAAGCTTAATTATCATCGCTATGATCATCAGCCTGTATCTGTTCACCTTGTCCAGCCACTGCCAGCAACCTTGTGTTGTATTGATCTGACAGGCTAGAGAGCGTTCTGCACTACATTCGCCTAGTGATTCGTCTACTCTATTGGCCATGAATCCTTCAACATACGCGCCATGCACATTGTCACTTCAGTTTATAAATACTATGAGCTGTGTTGGTCAGTGTGGTTCTGTGACGGACTTTATCCTTGAGTCTATTCATCATAACACACACCAAGTATATTTAAAAAAAGATTAAAAAATCCTAGCCCCGAAAAAACATCCTGTGTTATTGCGTGATCACATGGATCAAATTCAGATAGGTAATGTTAAATAAATAAAAATAAATGTCTAATTATTAAGAAAATACTATTTTATGTTTCAACACGTTTATTAAAATTATTATACGAAATTATACGCATATGTAAACAAAGTTTGTGTATATAGGTACTATTAATTTTTATCAAAAAGCCCCAAAACCCGGTTTGAGCACTTCGCAATTATAGACAGTAACCCTATACTTTCGGATTTTGCCATCAATGTGCAATTGAAAAATCACCTGTCTAGCGCTTTCCAGATAAGAAAAGTTCAGTTATTAGAATAATTATACAATGTATAGTTAATTTCTCTTGACCCTTCTCCATTTGCTACACTTACATACACTCACGCCGGTATCCCATAGGGGTAGGTAAAGACCGAAATTCATCACAAACTACGATCCTGACACACCTCTCTCGCCTCATTCACATTTATACATATTTTCATACACAAAAGTGCCTTTTTGAAACAAATTGTTGATTTTTCTACAACTGTTTCATATGCATCATTTACAGCAGAGATCCTCAAACTTTTTTGTCTTGTAGACCACTTGTAATGATTTTCAATTTTGGGTAGACCCCCAAAGCGTAGTTAATATAAAATTTGTGCAAATTTATCAACATCAAATGTGGTTTTGACAGTTGGCGTGGACCCCTTGCAGGCCATCATCGACCCCTGAGGGTCGATATAGACCACTTTGGGTATCGGTGATTTACAGGTTGAAGAAAATACCTCAGACATTACCTCCTCTTGCTATATAATAACATATGGAGTAAGAATAAATAAAATAATAATCTCTTCATTCTGTTTCAGACACCCTTAAGCTACTCAGGACTTGGCAACTTCGGACCTCAGGACTTCAGCATCAACTCGGACATGGGCATCGGGCTGACGTGGGGCGCGCACCAGCTGCAGACGTTACAGCACAACAGGTACATGTCTGTGCCCAATTTCATATTTACATACCTTATGTTATAGTGTTTGCGAGGCGAGTTAATGTTTACTATTATTTGAAGAGTGTCTATTATTAGGATGTGAGACTATGGCATAATATTAGCGTCGCTCAATTTCTTCCAGTCGATGCTAGGAGTACCAACTAAGGGATGTACCAGGATGATGGGTAGTAGAGTTATCGTGTTATCTTCCTTCTTAAGAAGGAGGAGCCCCATGTCCAACAGTGGACTTTCGGGTTGATGATGATGATGATGATACAGAATTTACATAAATGTCAAAACGTGTGATTTGTCACTCTTTCCCTAGCCAGTGATTTGGGATACTATTTATCCTATCAAAACGTTCACGTTCCAGCCCCCCTAGCCAAGTTGACATTCGACAATCGTTATCGCTAATAGAAAGGAAAAAAATGTATTGGAATGACACTTCTATTCGATAAGTCACGTGTGACTTGGCGATTAGAAGTGTCATTCCTTTCATTCCATTCCATTTTTTTCCTTTCTATTAGCGATAACGATTGTCGAATGTCAACTTGGCTAGGGGGCAGTATATAGATATTCAATACTAGCTTTTAACCCCGGCTTCACCCGCCTTGATGTCCTTAAATTCATGTCAGAGACCATTGAAAGTACAATTTTTTCTATCCCTCGGTAACAATTTTCTATTCCGAGATAAGAGGTACCGTATGTCCTTCTCTGTACCGTTCATAATGTGTGTACAAAATTTTATGACGGTCGATTGAGTAATTAAAGCGTAACAAACAAACAAACTCACATTCGCATTTATAATATTGGTTAGGATTTAGTGGGAGTAGTTCTTGTATAGGCTTATTTAAAATAAAGGATTTTTTTTTTCACAGAATCGATTTTATAAATCGAGATAAAAACTGTTTTCCGGGGACCATACCGTGACCGATGAAGTTTACGGATCAGTACATTCGAATTAGATTTGTACAGAAATTGACAAAGATACAAAAAAAATCTAATTCATTCATTTTTTTTTATATCCATACAGTAAACGGATAAATTATATACGAAACTTAAAACGTTTATTATAAAGTCAATTACAGAATACAGAATATAGGAATAAAATATAAAAAAAAAACACTGTCTAATATTGTTTTCAAATTCGGAACAGCACTTGGCTGAGTAGAGTTTAAAAACTAAATGATTTGAAACAGATTTAATATAGCAATTCAATTCATTATATTATATTACTGATCGCTTGATGAATGAATTATACCAGTAGTTAATTGGAGAAATACTTGGAGAAATTTGCTGTTCAACCTGCTTGTCTAGGAATGCAAATATGCAAATTTATTTTAGGCAGGTGATGTTGAAAATCTAATTTAGATTGTAATATTTTAATACAATATTAACCTTTATATTTCTATACATCAGGGGTATACCACAAAAACTTTTCAAATTTAGTATATTGCACAAACATTATAACGGAATCGTAAAAGCGAGATCTATTTAACCCATTCGAGACGGTTTTTTTATTCATACAACGCAGTCCCCACTAGCGTAATTTCTTTTTAAATTATTTTTAATAAAATGAACTTGTTTACTATAGAAATGAATCACCCACTATATTATTTTTAATAAAATACACTTTAAATTTTTATATATTTTTTAATAAAATAAACTTGTTTATTATAGAAATCACCCAATTCGTAAGTAAATTCGCATATTTATTTGCATATTTGTCTTATTTAAGATTAGCACGTTATTATTATTGCACACAGCGGTGCAATCGGTCTTATAGCTTCATAAATTAATTGCACACTGTGTGCAATCGATCTGGAATGGATTAATGATATTTAAGTCATACGATGTTGAAGAAAAGAAATATAAATGTAAGATATTCATCCACAAATACTGCGACGGTATTGGACCTCGATAAAATCATAAGTTTTTAAATTTATTTTGGCACTTGCTACTATGTGCTTCTGAAGTACACATTTTAAGATGCATCTATTACTAATATAAAATTGTTAAATGTCAAATTTATAAAAATCAAAGATATTTAAAAACAGTCTACTTAGGTCGACTAATTAAGAGCTTGGTCGACTAATTCAGACGATGTAACTTGGGGTGCCAAGTTACATCGTCACTTACCTTCAGGTCGGATTGTAGTCAAGTACTAACTTATAATTAGTAAAAAAATACAAACTGCTCTTAATGTAAAATAATGAAATTTATTTATAATTATACAAATAGGTATAATTATACAAATAGATTTAAAATAAGTTAATAACCTTAAAAATTAAGTCCACCATGACAGTGTTA
>WUAW01000394.1:5651-22091 GCA_017165845.1 Thaumetopoea pityocampa | reverse complement strand
GTGACCAGGATTCGAACCTGGGTTACTACGGCCACAACGTAGGGTCCTAACCACTAGACGATCACGGCTACTGGAGCTACGTGTATCATTTCCAATCTCGCAACTGTATTCTGTACAATTACTCTTCACTACCAGATTTGGACAAGGTCTTGCTTAACGAACAAACTTTCACCATTGACTCATTTTGTAAGAAATGGCTGCACAAGTAGACCGCGAGTAAAATTACACCTTAACTTTATCAGTTTCTTTGGACACGAATTAATAAATTACCTATATAACCTCACAATGTATTTTTATTCTATGTACTATTATTTTTTTATTTGTTCATTTATTATAATTTTAAGGGGCTTTTAATCCTATAAATTATATCAGCCCTATTGTTACCTTATATATTTTTAACCTATTTCTAATCTACAATATATAATTAATATAATCATATTAATTATATATTGTAGTTATAATATCTATTTGTAAAAACATATGTATTATTTTAGTCACATGTCACTATTGACAAAAAAAACAGTTTCTTGGCTACCACACAAGTAAGACTAGTCAAAATATTGGGGCGCCCAGAAATAACTTACCTTAATCAAATCAACAACTTGTTTTAAAAAAGTCAAGTTCGTAGCACCCTTAATCGATAGATATGTATTAAAAGCTGTATGAATGAGGCGAGAGAGGTGTGTTAGAATCGTAGTATGTGGCGAATTATTGTCTCTGCCTGCCCCTATGGGATACTGGTGTCTGTGCATCTATACGTATAAATAAATAAACCTATCCTAAGTCCATTCAGACGAATGGCGACCCTGAACCGCAAGTACTTAGCCAGAAAATAAGTTCGGGGGGGGGGGGGGGACAATAGAGTGAGACGGGCGCGCTGTATATAACTGCAGTCTCATTATACTTATTAAAAGAAATACCTTCTTTACATTTCGGGGATCGAGGGGGATTGATCCCCCTCGATGGCTACGGCCTTGCTGAACCGGAAAGCGTAGTGTGGGTTGAATCCCAACTAGATAGACCGATAACCTAAATAAATTCAGGCGGCTCAAAGCCGTTTGGTGGGGCGATCATTAGAGTAGACTGAAGCGTCAATGAAAGGCGAGAGCTAACGACCGGCTGGTATATTCGAAATTTTATACATCTACTTATTGAGGATAGTTACAAATAAAATCATAATGATATGTAAAAACGAAATGATATGTAAAGTCGTTATAGGCTTATGTACAGCAGTGGACTTCTCTGGGCACATATGGTCATGAATTTTGATGCTGAAATGATGTCTTAGACCATATATCTATAGATGCACGATTGCCGGGCTAAAATCGTCCCCGTTAAAGAAGTTTATGAATTCACTGCGTGCACTTTGTTCTCACTGGAGATTACCGTCAATTGACCAATCTCCAAATGAATACTGTTGTGTGTACTGTTTAACATTGTATGCAATTTTAAACACATCTTTGAGGCAGTAGCTTTCAAATTAAATTTTTCCAATCATAGAAGTATCTATAAATGTGTATACGTCAACTGTGTGCATTTTTGTTGTGAATTTTGTACTAGACGTTGCGTCTATATCTATATTAAGTCATTGCTGAAAGCTTATCTATTGACAGTAGACTATAACAGGGCAATAATATTAACGATATTTTATTGTCAACAGTAGCAGCCTGCCGGTGCTGGGCGGCGGGACCCCGCCGCCGGCCGCGTCGCCGAGCAACGTGAAGATCAAAGCGGAGCCGGTGTCCCCGCCGCGCGCCCCCGACCACCTGCACCGCGCCCCGCCGCCTGCGCCGGCGCCACAGCCCGCCCACCTTTCTGGAGTCATTGATGGTAGGTAATGCCCAAATACCGCATTTTTTTACATAAGAAGAGGTAAACGAGCGAACTGATCACATGGTGGTAAAAGATCACCGCTGCCCATGGACACTCGCACACTAGAGGGATCGCAGATGCGTTGCCAGCCTTTAAGAAAAGTGTAGGCTCGTTTCTTGAAGGTCCCCTTGAAATATAGGTTTGGAAAAACCGTCGCTGGTGGCCTATTACAGGGGATGGTGGTACGTGGAATGAAATTGCGCGCTATACCCAAGCTGGTAGATTGCTAACTATCCAAGTGATGAGAGTGAAATTTTAAATTGTGCGTTGATGGAACTCAGCAGCTGGAATTAGTCCAGACAATTTCTCGGAACGTCCCCCTTGATAGATACGGTAGAAGATGCACAGAAGTTATGTTTCTTCCTAGGGCTAGCGAGTCTAGCCGATTGAAGATCGCTCGGTCGTCGACGATTCGAGCCGCTCGTTTATCTAAGATCAAGGTTCTATGACTGATTAAAGTGTCTGATCCACACGCACCTCGATTGAACGTGATTGAATATTTCGACACATTTACGACAGTGTCGAAATTGTTATACGGAACAATGTCACATCTACACTTTACAGGGGTCTACAAGATGGCTACTTAGCCATCTTGTAAAGTTGATCCTGTAAAGTTACCAGAGAGCAGTTTAAAGTTTTGGACTCACATATATCTGCATTTTTTTCTAAATAATTTAATTAATAATAATTAGCATTGAGTGTCATTAACATATAAAATATACAGAAAAATGCGAGTCCAAAACTTTAAACTGCTCTCCTGTAAAGTAGCCATTTTGTCGATGTGACATTGTTCTAGAACAGCGTCGAGCTGTCCTACATTTCTCGGATTCATGAAGTTTTTCTGGAGTAGTTTCTATGCGAAATACAATCCGGAATAAGGATGTACACAGAAGAACCAGTTACCGAGATAGTTCAAAGAGTTGCAAAGCTGCAGTAGCAGTGGAATAAAAACCGATGAACGTTAAGATCTTAAAGCGCTAGAATGCACACACATATGTGTTATTTTAGTGGGGAAACTGTCATCTGATTACAAGCTATAAAGTGACCCTTGGGTCACTTTGTAGCTTGCATTCATGCTTGCATTCACGATCATCAGAGAGACCATATAATATAATCATCATCATCATCTCATCTGCTGTTCCACTGCAGGGCGCGCGTCCTCTCTCCGATTGAGAGCGGTTGGGCTATAGTCCGCCGCGCTGGAGTAATTAACGCCGGTCGGCAGAGTTCACATGTCGTCGAATAAATCTCTCGGGCACATAGGTTTCCTCACAATCTTTTCCTACGTCGTTTGTAACGAGTGAAAATTAATTATTGAATTATTACGCGCATGACTTCGTAAAGGCAGAGGGTGCGTTCGAAATATGTACTCAAAATCTAGGACTTGACTATCACTGCTTTAATAAAGTCTATTTATCACACTAAAAATATCTTGTATCAATTGTGCGCGATAACATATAAATACCCTTTTCTCGATAATTTAACTGTGTTTTACAACTGATTGGGTAGCGTAACAATCTCTTCCGTGTCCTTCTCGATGACTATAAATAGGGGGACTAAAAATCTAGTCACATTTTATCTCTCTCCCTCTTATGTTAATACATCTATTTGAAAACATTTTACTAACAATACTAATCGTCTGTATTGACAGTGCACAACCTTGCAGGTCCAGTATCCTCGAGTAACATGGGCTCGCCAGCGGGCCAGGACATGCGGCACAGCGTTCCGTTGGAGTACGAACAGCCTCACACAAAACGGCCACGGATCGAGGGCTGGGCCACATAGCTAGGCTACGAGGCCTTCGGCTCTTATCCGAGGCCCATCCATCCGCACTGCTAAACACGACATGTGACGCTCAGGCCACTTCCCAGGCCGCAAGCGGCTGCGTATCTCCTATCGAGCTTCGGTGACCGTCCCCCTACGACCAAGCTCTTTCCCTGGATGGTGCTGGAATGTCAGCGAAAACAAATCTGATCAAGAAATTGCTGATAATGCGGTGTAAGCTCATGGCACGGTCCAACTCTCGAATAACGAGACACAATCATTAGTAGAGGGATCTACACAGTGTATTTAAAGATCTCCGAGGATCATTATATAAATTGAATGTTCAACTTCGCATAATATTACATAACACGTAATTAATTATTAGAATGCACACGTATGACTACTCTAAACTGTATGTTTAAATGTTAAAAATAAGTACATGTTAGCTGCAAGTCTTCAAATCAATTTTGAAGTATAAATATACATAGATAGATGTCTATTTCCCCCTGTATATAAACGACATTGTATGTGCAATCCGTGCCATTGTCTGTTTAGCTTAAAGTTAGTCGATTTAAAAAGTGACTGTAATATAAGCTGAAGCGATGCGTGTCCGACGTAAGTTCTGCGCGTGTGCAGCCGTTTCGTAGTTTAGTGCGCGACAAAACACAGACAAGAAAGTGTAGTGCGAGCGAAACAATTGAAAATGACTGTTGACTTTTTTTGTGTTAGTGTTTTAAAAAGTTTTTTGTGCCATTTTAAAAACGTATTAATAGATGACATCCGAACTTGAATCTTGTATAGTAAGCGTCGTGACATCACAGATGATAATAAAATTATGTATTGTAAAGTCTACTTTATCTATTGACATAATATTTATACATGAGATACATGATGATATTTACATAATAATATGTATACACGTCCCTTTAGGAACAACTGTTGTGTAAGTAAGTAGGTAATGTTAGCTAAGATCCGTATGAATGTAATGGTACCACATGAAGCTTTAAAATTTCTTATGATTACACTTGCACCCTAAGCAGATTTGTAAGTAAAAACACAAGTTTTTATAGTTAACTTAGAGTTTTCGACACGAATAAGAGAAAATAAACTAGATCTCCGTACACCTTATTATTTCACTTAAATGTGAAAACAAACTACAGTTAAAAAATTTGTTATCCTATGCTTCGACCATTAACTAAATACTTTTCATTTGAATATGGTCGTATTTGCAGACCAAAATTAAGTCAATTTGAATATCATATATAATTAATTGTTAAGTATGTGTAGAATAATTTAGTGGCTATTTAATCGTTTACAAAATTTGTATGAGACGGGACAGCTGTTAATAGTACATTTAGTTTTGTTAATGTGATCTGAGGTATGTTTATTTCTACTTAATAGTAGTAGTTATTATAACAGTAAACAATATTACCTATGAATCAGCTTTAAGCGCACACACAAATGTATATTTTACACTAAAATATTTTCGTATAAACACTATATCACAGTCCGCCCTATTTTTAGATAATGTTGTCTGTTTGAAGGTGACCACATATACTTTCTCGTCCATAGTTGTCTTCTGATCGACCTGAAGTTTGGATATTATTAAAAAAAAAAACAGTTCCACTTCATTCTCCAAATTACAAAGTATAAAACAAAAGATTTATGGTATTTTTTTATTTATTGTCGGCACCTACTGCATGTACGAATAGTTTTTAAATCTACCTGAACTATAAAAATATGTTATAGAATTTATAAAATCAAATTTCAATTTGGCAATTCAAAAATTTTTTATATAATACTCTATTTACATATACTTCAAATTCATCAGTTTTTACCGTTACTCGATGTTTCCTTGACAAAGCAGTGATATATTTTTTTTAATTAATTAAAATACTAATTCGATTTTGTACTTTTGAATCGATTTAGTACTTGATTTTACATGTTCGAAATTTAAAGAAAATGTTGATCCTAGTCAGCCAGTCTGAACTCTGTAGAAGAGTATTTGTCTTAATGAAAGATTATCTTGTACGATAACTACAAATGAAATATACCATTAAAACTGGCTAAATTAGTCCGAAAAATACTTTATTAGGAATAAAAAGTGAACTACACGACATCACAGACTCGGCCAACTCACAACAAAGTACAGATTAAATATATTGAATTTCTTTATTCGAACATGTAGTTTTTATACTTTCTTTAATTAATTTTCATTATACTTTGTAAGTTAAGAATTATTCGTACAACACCGACCGTAATATACAGGTTTGTATAGGTACCGACTATCCCATTTCTCCCCTCATATCGTCACACTGTAGATGCCTTACTCACAGTGCCTAAATGTACCACGACGTACCAAAATTTGTACAATACGATAGCATTTATGCATCTCACATCCTGATAATTGTAAGTCATAATACAAGTAGGTTTTTAATGCCGTATTTAACCTTTGACACAGGTGTTATTGTAAATATGTAAAAACGATTTCATATCAATTAATAATGTATGTTTTCTGTTTATTCGATATGTGTTTAGATTCGCTATAATATTATAGAGTCATAGGTGATATACGATAATATATGGCAAACGATAAAATTTCGCAACGACTTGATGCCATAAACAATTTAGGGTTATCTATAAAGTTGACGGATGTGGTTGGATCAATTTTAATATTATTTCAATACTTGTACATTCTTCTATTACCGCTGTATAAATAATATGATATTAAGTCGATACAACAATAATATCTGATATTTACCACATTTACGAGCAGTCAAACTGTTCAAATGTGATCACACGTATCGATAAATGTTATAATAATTCTAAGAATAAATGAACAATTATTGATATTTGCGTTACTATTAATAACCCTTCAAATCACAATAACAAAGTGTGAAATGTACAATTGTTAAATTTGTACAGGGACTTAAATGGACTTGGTTAAATTTGTACCGTTTGGAGTTCAGAAGTATGAACGAACAAATAAAATGTATTTTTCACATTGTATAAATAAGTACACGATTAGATTTTAAACGAATTAATATTTTAATACCTGATCGTAATGAACGTTGATCCGTTTTAAGGGAACTATTGTAATATCATGTGAGTACACATTTAATGTTAGAATTAATTGTTGATGTGATATAATACCTACATTGTTGCAGTCCTTGGGCCTGATAAAATATTAGATATACAATCGTTGGGATCGTAACGCACTTTTTTGCGTTGAAATTCGGTAATGACAGGTCAAAAAATCTGGACACTAATAATTTGACCGATTTAGACCATTGATACCCAAAGTAGTCGATTTCAACCCGCAGGGGTCGAACCAGTTATATATTTATTTTTTTCAAAGTGAGTAATACCATTACCAGTTGTCAAAAACACATTTGAAATTGTAGAATTTTCAAGTGTTATATTAGCACTTCGGTACGAGCGTCGACTATGGTCAACACTCACAGCCGACTGTCGATTTTAGTCGATGGCAAATATTAGCATAATAATAGCAAGTCGATCTTAAAAATAAATACAGAAAATGTGATAAATAATAAATGGCTCCATGTTTTTACATTATAGTGAATATGCGATCGTCAAATGGTGCCAGAATCGATCGAAAATGGTTCATCTACATATTTTGTTGCTAGTATATTTTAAAATATTAGCAGTTATGATGTCAAACTAGATATTGCTACTTATCAATATCTACATTATCATCAGCCCCTCAAAGTCCACTGCTGGACATGGAACCCCTTCTTAGAAGGAGAGATTTGCCATAATCTACACGCTTGGCAGGAGGTCGCAGTAAATTTTGATTGAATAAAGGATAACGCTGCTACCCATTATCCTGATACATCTGATCGCTGGTTGTCACAGTATCCACGGGAAATACTGCAGTTACTATACTTAAACTGCGCTACCATGTGGTGCAACATGTATTGCCATGTGACGTCACAGAACACCGCCGACACCCTACCACACCTATTTTGTGCATTTTGTTGTATTATCTGCTGGTGACGTATTAGAAATAGACTACCAAGTATCGAGCATAATATTGTAGCTTCGACTTTGTAGAAATAAGTCAGATATTCGTTACAGATGAACAAGTCGCCTCTCTACTGAGCTGAAGTTAGCCGATTATCTCATTCTAAAACTGGATGTGTAATATTGCATGCACTAATTATAATTGCAGTGACCTTTTAAAAGTCTGGTATGGGAATAGTTTATGGGAACTTAAAACCGTAATAGGATCATATTTCTGGTTAACATATCTGTATATCTTCTGAAAACAGAATAGTCCAATTTAGATCTTCAGGGTTATTCATGTAGAATCGGAGACTGAATCGACAAGTAATGAGATTTCCATTATGAAGTGTCAAAACTGTGGAAAATTGGACATTGTATGAATTCATTCATTTCTAAATAAATTCTTCGTTTACAAAGACTTTTGCAATGCTGGACTATTACACAACAACGAATTACTTCGTCTCTGATTCAGGGTTTAGAATGAAAATGAATAGGATTGCAGAGCCGGTTTTTACTTCGAAAGGCAATTATAAGTATCTCGATTGGTGTTCGAATTCACTGTTATAAACCAGACTAGTCACAAGGCTTAGTTTGGAAGGACAGTCGATTATTTGTATCCGCTCCAAACATCCCTTGCCATAACAACAGACCGTGACAAGTTCGGATTAATAATACTAACACAGGCCCAAAAAAATAAAAAAGTATGTGTTCTGGGCGAGTCAAACGACATTATTTTTGTATATTTTTTTTTTCGCTGAACACGATTCTGTAGTAGTAATTCTGTAGTAGTAATGGGTAAAATTTTGAGAAACCCCATAATAAGCCATAAAAACCACGAAGTAGTCTAGTAAAGTTTTCTTATTGTTCAGATTCGGGTTCATGGAGAAAAAGAAAACACCAGAGAAGAATAGCTTAACCCCCAGCACACAGCTTTTCTATCTTTTAGACCTGTGTAATTAAGACCGACAGTGTGGTTGTAATAATTATTATTGGTGGGTGATCGGTTTATCTGAGATGACCGCAAGTGCGTACCGATCCTGTTTTGTGATTTATCTAGGCCCTCCATGGTTGAAATTCTATAATTTCGTTATTTGCTGTATGTAGCCGCTCGTTCCTAATAGTTCCTTACATTTGAGGCGTCTGTGTGCTTTGTACTAAAATTTGCTCAATATGTGGCGAAATCCTCGTATATCATTCATTTATATGTTAGCCGCTGAACAATGTGTATTATAAGGAAATTGTCGCATTTTACGGAAACAACATTTTTTCGCTATTGCCTTTATACCCAATCATACAGAAACACTCAACAAATATCACGTTTATTAGCGAAATTTGCACGTTCACCAAAGTATGGAGGCCTGCCCAATATAATGACATTTCTCGGACTATTTTTGTAATAATGAAATAGAAGGATGCTTAAAATTGTATTAAGATCATTTAAAGTGAACAAACTTCTGCTTTACCATCAATTTTGAAGTGCAACTTCTTTAGACACAGTAGGGATGTTTTATTACGAATCTTCTTAGTTTATGGCGTTCGACCAATTTAGTACAATTCTGCCAAATCTATGACGAATCTAAAAAGTCATGACTAGGTTAGTAAAGTTGTCAGATTTTATTTATTATAATTATACCTAGTTGGAATACGAAACTATTCAATAACCTTATTATTCATTGTTAAAGATGTAATTTAAAATCTAATTAGTTATTATGGTCATTGGATGGCAGTAGTGTTCATTTTCAACATAGGTTATGAATGATGTAATACTAAATGATGTAATAAAAAATACAGTAAATAGTAAAAAAATTCGAAAATGATGCACAATCTAAAGAAGTTACACTTCTTACACTAAAATATAGTTAAGCCGATGAGTTTGTGACCACTTTGAATATAGGCTTTGTGAAATTTCGCGCCTTTCGTACGAACTTCTGTCTGACCAAGACTCGTCGGCCATTGTGGATAAGCCGACAAGTCATGGCCACCCTTACGTAGGCTCAACGAACTTTCGCACTTTTTGCACGAACTTCGGTTTGGCCAAAACTCGTCGGCCAATGTGTATGCATTCCCTTTTTTACCGTTCGAGTTTAAAAGTTCTCCGGAGGACTTTGGAGTTATTTTACGATTCTGTAATATTTAAATAACAAAACGCAAGTAACTTTATCGCTTGCACGTGTAATATTATCGACTTGTATAAAATATAAACAACAATTAAGCTGGTATTGGGAGCATTATTTCCGAGGTTGTGAGCTTTGCTATCGGGAATGAGTTCAACTTTAATTATATATAAATATATGCGCACAACTGTGTGGTGTTATTGTAAAGAGTTTGCTCGGTTTGTTCTAGATGTACCTAATTTTGTGTATGTGTTTATTTGTATTTTGTTGTGTGACAATAGCGAAGGGTCTTATTCATTTGATTTATAATCTAGTTCATTGCATTTAACGGAATACGTAGTTATAAGTGTCGAGTTGGGGAAATCCAGTGATTTCTTCACAATATATATTTTAATGATTTTTTTTGTGTCCCCCCTCCAGTCTTTGCTATTTCACCACAGTTGGTTGCGAACAACCGAAATAGAAGTTATAGAAATATATTAATATAATACATATCCTCATCGAATACTCAAGTCGATTTCACATAATATGATTTCTGTTATAATAACAGTTGTGCAATACATATATAAACATGCTTAGGTAGGTGTTAGGTATATGTTCGTTTGAATTTACAAAGAATGCAAAATCTGTTGTATTTTATCGATATTTTACTGATTGCAGTGAGGTGTCGCCGACGGTATGCCGGAGGTGTTCTCACCATTTTAAGTCATAATTATGTAACTATTATTTAAGGTAAGGCCGGGCCAAATATTGCATTAATATAGGTGTTACTGCGCCTGTGTTGATGTGTCGAGGCAGCCAATTCTGCCCTGTGTATTATATTTGTATGATGATTGAAACATCTCAGTGGCTGAATGAAATTATTGATGTTTATCGACAGTGTTAGAAAATTGTTATAAATTATTTTGATGACTGTTCGAAGGATAATAAAGAGTTGGATGTCAAATGCTGTTTTTCATTTCTACAAAACCCGACCGATTACGAAACGCACCACGTGTAGCTTTACCGTTGAATTGAATCGCTTAGTTTTTTCGTAGTGATACGACCACCAGCTCGGCGTATCATATTATTTAAAATATAATGACGGAACAATTGCCGGTGAACGACACTTGTTTGACGATTTTGAGGAGTTTTGGCGACAACCCGAGTGAAGAATCGTTTAAAGTTTTATTTTAGTGTTTTATATTATTTTATTGTGGTTTGATACGTAAAATTGGTGTTGTTTTGTTTATCAATTGTCAATAATCGTGAACAGTATTGAAATATTGGATTAAATCTGTGATTAACAGTTAAATGACCGTATTTTTTCAAAAACTCTCACGAAAAATCTCAAGAGGTCTCGTCAAAACTCGCAAGAAGCAATAAAATAAGATACACCGACATTTTATTGTTAAATTGACGAAAATATATAATTTAAATACGACATGGCTTGGTCTTGGATACCAGGCCATAAAATACATACAAAATGACACAACTACACTGACTGTGTTACCGAGAATAATTCTATGTTCCGCCTAGTTTTATTTTTGAATTAATTATTAATAGTATAAAAATAATAGTTACGTAAAAATTGTGACTATTAAATATTTTATTATACTCTCGACTTCTGCTTTCACTCTGATCTGCAAAAACTAACCATGGGGAAACTCGTAAAGTGTGGAAGCACTGATTAAAAGATAATGTGTTTGTAAAAAACCAATTAGATGTCTAATTAAATACAAAATATGGACCCCACAAATGATTTCAATTATGTCAAGTAGGAGAAATGATAAAAATATTTCATGATTTATGGATATATTTTCGTTGCTATACTCTTACATGTATAAGCGAGACAGATTTGGGTAATGTCCTTTTGGTTGAAGTAAGATGGCTGTAGAAAGATCAATGAACCAACCTCCACAGAAGAGTTATTCAGACTTTCACTATTTTTGTTGTGAACTAAATCCTGCATAGGACTATCGTAAACCATTAGTGTAGATGGACATATCAGACTTCTACTGACTAAAAATACGGTGGTCGGCATCGACAAATATTCAGTACTTCTCCGGGATCGCACTGACTTCATCGCAATGCTTTTTTTGCACTTACAAGTACTCACTTTAAACGTGCTTGTTTTTGGCCGGAGCCCCCTACAACTTCGAGATGCTTACGATGACATCAACCACACGTACCGACATCCTTAGTTTAAATTGATGCTTAGAGCCCCTGCCTATTGCATCAACGATTCTCTCTTCTCTACATGTTGATACAGAGTGGAGATCTGTGGAGAGCTTGATCCCTGTTTTCGTAACCGCAGTTAAGGTACGACAAGTTAAGTAAAAGTGGATCTTGTAGTTCTAAAAGTAGGATCTAAAAGTTAAGTAGAAGTGGCTTTTTATTTAAATATATGATTGTGTCGGGATTTCCCATGTAGCCAAAAAACCGACATTCACGCGGGCGGAGCCGCGAGCCAAAGCTAGTAGATTTATATAACACATTTCATTGACCACTTTTACTTGACCTCTCGTACCTTAACGGTGGACTAAAACAGGGATCAATTTGTATCTATAATTCTACTGGACCGATTTTGATGCCGCAGTATTTAAGTCGGAATGGTAACTTTAAGACTGTAACACATTAACCAAAATCTATCTGTTCGCTTTTGCATGAAGCCCGAACAAACAAACATCGACTGATTTGGTTTCAGAAACCCTTAATTAGTCGATCTAAGTAGTTTGTTTTTAAAAATCTTTGATTTTTGAAAATTTTCCATTTAACAATTTTATAATACATCAGTATTATAAAATTAGTATCACTAATAGATCAGTACAATATAACTAAAAATCAACCCCTACCAGGATTCGGGCTCGGGCCAATCGGCTCAGAAGTCGAGGTCACTACCAACTGGGTCCGTCAAACGTCTTGTACACAAATAATGTGTACTGAAGAGCTGATTTAATAACTTTATCATAATTCGGAGTAAAAATATAAGGTAATAATAATTCATCTGATATAGTTATGTGAATGTCGCTGGATTAGGAGATTACTACGCTGCTGTGGTGCAGGTTGGTAGACTTTGCACACCCATGCAGGTGCATTGCATGCAGGTTTCCTCGCGAAGTTTTCCTGCTACGTCTAGTGGGTCATCTTAAGAACACTTAAATGAATTTAAAATTTCATTATTTAAATTATTTAATGAATTACATTTTTAATGATTGACGATTGATCGTGGTTTTGCAATACTGGACCTCCCAAATTTGCGCCATAATTCTTTGTCTCTTGCTTTCTTTATCCAGCAAACCTTGTGTTGAATTTATTCTGATTAATGTTTTCATGTGTTCTACTTTATAAATGAAGAACAAATAAATGAACATCATTTTAGGATAATAATGCATTAAAAGTGCGGAACGAAATTCTAAAATCTTGGACTTACATGTTCAAACATTTATGTACCTCTTGAAATACAACTACCATCCCGTCTGGACTTCCTCGAGTCTTTCTATTTTTTTTTACAACAATATTTTTATGTAGTCCTCAAATATAGCTCAAATGCCCCGAGATGAGATGATTTTTCTCCGGACGATTGCTCGAGTAAATAAAAAAAGTGCGTGTTTCGACGATATTGTTTTAATGTCACTCGTTTTTGGATTACGCAATGTGTTATAATTACTGTATTGACTAACTGGATTATTAGTTTTTGTTCTAATTTAAATTACTATAAATATATTCATTACTAATAATTTTTATTTATAAGTATCAATTAATATATTCAAAAGCTGCATGCGAACCACATTCATCCCGCTTCTCTTCTTCCAAAACATTTTGTCTACTGAAATCACATTCAAAAACTTTCATTACTTCTCTGTCTAGCTCAATTGAACTCGCCCTCCTAGATTCATACTTATTAACTACAAATTTAGTATGGACGTCGATACTATCTGGAGATACATTAATAAGTTCACCATCTAAGGTGTATTTAGAACTTGCACTGGTAGACCTACTACTACTAATATTTGATCTACTGGCCACGGTTGTTATAATTTTTATTTGTGTATCACGTGATTCGGGAGTAGCAACTAACTGTTCTTTCGTTGAAGCACTACTTGTACTATCAATTTTCTTTTGAAACCGACATTTTCTTGTGAATCCACCCATCCACTCTGATACGAGTGCTGTGGCTGCTATGAGAAAACCAGCACCCAAAAGTAAGAACATCCCTTGAGTATCTTCTAAAGTCAATCCTTTTTCCTCAGCTGATCCAACTTTCAGTGATCCAGTGCCGGCCTAGAAGAAGTTTAAGTATCTTGTTTTTAAATTTATTTGATTAGATATGTTTAAATGACAATAATTATATCTTATTATTTGACACATATTTAACAGAGATTTATCTAATACTACACTGAGAAAAAAATATTCAATAGCACCATTTTTTGCTCGATTAAAGAATTTTTGTACAAATAAAGAAGATTTCGGTTAAACTGCCATAAATAACTTGTTTAAAATGATGTAGAAAATCTGGTTGATATTATTTTGTTTCATTATACAACATTAAAATTTAACCGATTAACATTTAACCGTTTTATATTTTTAAAATAACAGCAACTTATCGTATCGTATAAAGAAATCAACTATAAAATAAGTTCACTGAGTTAATATCCTACGTTAATCTTATCATGTTTAACAATAAAAGCAAACGAGCTATTCTGAAAATTTTACAACCTTATTGCTTGTTCGTACTGCTTATGTCTTTTACCGAGAAGCTTAATAAGTGCTACATAACACAGTAGTCACAAAAATAAATAATAATGGTCAACGCGTAACCATTTTGAGTTAATTAACGGTACCGAAACATTTGATTCGCTTATATTTAACGAAAATACTTGGCCAATAGAACCGGCGATTTGTTTAGTTTAACAATTGTTTTCTCAGTGTAGCTTGATGGAAACGAAGTAAGTTCTAACGTTATATTTAACAAAAATACTTGGCCAATAGAACCGGCGATTTGTTTAGTTTAACAATTGTTTTCTCAGTGTAGCTTGATGGAAACGAAGTAAGTTCTAACGTTATATTTAACGTAAGATCTTACTTCGTTTTCATGAAGACAACACGTTATATTTAATAAAAAACTTACAGATAAAAATTTTCCTGTAGCGCTACGCTGTATCTCCCAATGGACTTCGTCTAATATTTTATCTATAAGTCCACTCTGAACTATCCTCATAATATCAGCACTAAGTTTAGCGGAGTATATTGAATTATTAGGAAAACCTATAGTAACACCAAAATGTGCAAAACATTCGTTAGATATATGCAACACTGCCCTTTTTGACCTGTTAAAAATAAAAATTCAGTTTTAAATGGACCGTTTAATACCTTAGTTCCCAAAGTGGTCCAGGTGGACCCCCAGGGATCCACGGGAGACTCGACAGGGGCCTACGTTGGCGTACGCAAATTTCCATAGTTAGATCTAATCTTTACATTTTTTGTCGAGTTTTCGGAATATGGTAGAAATGTAGCTGCAGGGAGTCCACCGGAACCAGCTAAATTTTGAAAGTGGTCAAAAAAGAAAAAAAAAGTATGGGAACTTCTAATTTAATACATTAAACAAATTTTTTTCTATTGATAAGGACATGAATCTAAAATAATAATATTAATATCAAAAATCGAGCGAAATTTTTCTTACTTGTTTGTTGTATAATTAGCTTGAACGACATACTCCAGTTCAGCTTGAGACCCCAGAAAGGCATAGGGCCAAAAGAAAGCATTCGTAACGTTCCTTATACCTGTTTTAGTATCGGGGACTAATTCTAATTTCTTCATCAGTTTATTAGTATAAGGGTCTGATGAATTGAGGAACCACTTTTCCCAACCACCGTGATCTGCATAAAAGATTTATTGTTAAATTTTTAAACTACCTACCAGAAATAGTTAACACTTGATAAACACATATCAAGGTTCTCTGTATTTACATACCTCGTGAACCAGCTGAATGATACATTAATTCTAATATTTAAGGAAGAAGGCCTAAACCTAGCCTGTGTTGGATCTGTTCAATGACAGATGGCTAAACTCAAAATTTAAGTCGGACCTAAAATTCACTAACTACTGATATTTTTTTATGAAATCTGTGAATTTCTGCTTGTATTTGTTATTGAGGTTGAGGAATCAGAAAAAATATACAAGCAGCGGGCACAGTATAGACCCTTACTACTGAGTTATCACAGGAAGCGTCAGCGATGAATTCATCATATATTGGGCAGTTACAATTTTGAGAAAGACGATAAAATACCGTAAATAAAATTTAATCTGGCGAATCCTGAAAACAATTTATGGCGAAATTTTTTTTTTCCTTATATATCTATCTTCAATCTATTATAAAATTGTTAAATGTCAAATTTTCAAAAATCAAAGATATTTAAAAACAAACTACTCAGACCAACTAATTCAGGGCTTCTGTAACAGAATCCGTCGATGTTTGTTTGTTTGTTTGTTCGGACTTCACGCAAAAAACAGCGGCTAGATTTTGATTAAATTGTTACAGTTTTAAAAGTACTATTCCGACTTCGTTAATGCGGCATGTTTCATCAAAATCGGTCCAGTATAATTACACAGTTACAGTACAGCTTGATCCCTGTTTTAGTAGCCGCCGCTTAGATACGAGAGGTCAAGTAAAAGTGGTTAATAA
>WUAW01000393.1:18231-35286 GCA_017165845.1 Thaumetopoea pityocampa | reverse complement strand
TGACTTATTCGACGTTATGCTTCCATCCTCTATCTTCAGCTTTGTCAACTGGCTTTGCCCAATAGACGCGTTTCTTGCGAACACTTTTTGGAATATTGTAAATATATTGTTGTCACGATGTGTTGAAAAGTAATCTTACTTCTGCACTTGGTAAACGTAAAAGTTATATGTTTTGTTTAAGGGCCCAGTTGAAAATCAGCGCTTTGGTTCAACACCACTGAGTTGGTAGCCTTATGGACTTTTTCTATGATGTATATTGTTCAAAAATTTGTAAACGTGATAGTGTGAGTCGAATAAATGTTTCTTTCTTTCTTTCTAAACTTAATTTTAAATTCAAAAGTTAGAATGGATATGCCAGCTATCGTAACTGTTGATTAAACCACATATGGACTAAAATCCCGACTAGTAACCTGGCGATAAACTCCTTGGAATGGTTTTTTTTACAATATTTAAGCTAGTAGGTACTTGACTACAATCCCACTTGATGGTAAATGGCGATATAACCTAGGTTAATAAAACGTACTAGCTTAATAAAAACCTATTCAGTCTTCTCTTAGACACCTACATTAAAATCGGACGGAAATACTGACGCAGGTAGCACAATAAACTAATTTCACCGCATTTCTTTACATCGATCTTCAGCAGTGAGAAGGCAATGTCGTGGTTGCGTAGGTAATATCCACGAGTAGTTCGGTATAAAATCCCTGGGACAACTTCGACGTGCACTTGATAGGGTAAGATTCAAAAAGTTGATTATCGACCTTCAAGCAATCGAGAGACACGAAATATTATTATTTAAAAACTTCATACACAATTTGCCAAACCATTCGTATGATAGAACTGATTCATTGGTCACGTCTAATGAAATGTAACTTTAGTAATGAATCGTTTTTCATAGCTAACACCTCGAGTTGCACTATAAATCCTTGAAAGCAATTAATCCTCGCTGGTCTCAACTTTCTTTTAATTTAATCCCGTAGGGTCGCAATCACGAACCCACATTTCAGGAGCAATATCCATTAGGGTTAGCGAGTCACAAGACTTACAAGAGAGACGATCAATCGAAGCTGTATTTACGGTGAAAGCTCGAACCGTCTGTCGGTCCAATGATTAGGTACAAAATTGAATTGTTCTTCAGCAGAGCTTTATTACGTCTTTAGTCGGCTTATTGAAAGGGGAACTAGGGATCTTAGTGATTACGCTTCACCCTAAATATCTCAGTCTCGACGATATATTGGTACCAGTCACTGAAGACTTTTTTGACCATTGGACCATTGGAGCGGGATTCGATTCCCCGCCAAAGAGCCAAAGAAAAAGGTGTAACTGTATATATATTTTTTTGTATTTTTCTTTGCCAATCAACGATGTGGCTGAAAAAACCGCAAAGTTGAAGTAGCAGTGGGCGGGGCACATAGCTCACAGAACCGATGGGCGTTGGGGTCATAAAGTGTTGGAGTAGAAACCCCGAATCAGAAAGTGTAGTGTGGGTTAAACCCCGAATAGGTGGACCATTTATATATTATTTTATATATTATTTATATCAAATCTAAATATATGATATAATAACTATGATGGAAAAAGACGAGTTTGTAATATGTTGCCCGAAATATAATATATAATAAAATGCCCCAAGACCTTAAAAAGGCGATTAAAGAAAAAATCCCTAAATCAAAATTAAAAAAAAAACTACTTTTTACAGCTTGATAGTGAAACTAAATATATTAACAATATGTCAAAAAAAGACAATAAATTAAAATTAAAAAATCACCTTCCAAATGTTGTCTTCTCCATACGACATACGAAAATGAAACAGCCTGTAGTTTAGTTGCATTTAGTTTGTGTAACTGCGGATGGGCAGCGCCTAGGCTCGAAAAATGTAAGTGAAAGCGTCGGCAGAGGGCGCTCAGGAAAAAATTACCTCGATCAAATCAACAACATGTTTCAAAAAGGTCAACTTCGTAGCGCCCTTAATTGACAAAAGTGTATGAAAAGATGTATGGATGTGGATGAGGCGAGAGAGGTGTATCAAGATCGTAATATGTGGCAAACTGTAGTCTCTGCCCACCCTTATGTGATAACGGCGTAAGTGTATATACGTAAATCTCGAAAGTTTAAAAAACGTTATCAGTAGCATAGATTGTAGAAGTTATAATAATAGCATTCAAAGAGAAGTTCATTCAATCCGACCCCAATATAAAAAGCCCTCCGATCAAAGTCACGCCGGCTGATAAATTCATATGGAAATCTTATTTCTTAGGCGTGAAATGGCGGAAGATGTCATTTCATCCATCCGCCGGCTTCTATTCAACTGACGCCTTTCAATATCACGAGAATGGATTATTGAGGAATTTTCCATCCCTTTTAAAATCTATTTCTTTTTAAAAAGACTTCACTTTTTTATTTCCTTAGATGTATAAGAAGCGTATTTTTTCTTTATTTCGCTGCCAATAGACTGAATAATAATTATTTATTTGCTTAAAACATAGTTAATACTCCACAGTTGGTATACCTACATATATTATTATATATATTTAAGGAATCGTTCCACATCTTTTGACATGAAAATTAAAAAAAATTTGTTGAAATACAAAACATAAAATATTTATGAACATTATCAGCTCGTGGAACTGTACTACTGGCCTCTTACTTAAATAGGGGGATTTGCCATATTCTCCTCGCTTGGCACGTGTCTTAGATATCGCCGTAGATTTTGATTGAATAACAGTATAACGCTGCTGCTCATTATCCTGGTGCATCACTAAGCTGGTTCTCACAGCAATCACGAGGAAAATGAAGTTATGCTGTTATTGTGCTAGCACCACACAGCATTCATTGTGAATAACTCAGTTGAAGTAATTTCGATGAAGACATTCACTGTGCCGATTTATGTCGTATTTATTGTCGTATAGCGGAACTGGCGGAAATGGAAGCTGTTCACAATGGCTGCTGCGTGGCGCCGGCATAATAATGGCGCCACTCCATCTCTCCCCATGGATGCTGTGTGGCGCCGGCATAATAATGGCGTCACTCCATCTCTCCCCATGGATGCTGTGTGGCGTCGGCATAATAATAGCGCCACTCCATCTCTCCCCATGGATGCTGTGTGTCGCCGGCATAATAATAGCGTCACTCCATCTCTCCCCNCCGGCATAATAATAGCGCCACTCCATCTCTCCCCATGGATGCTGTGTGGCGCCGGCATAATAATAACGTCACTCCATCTCTCCCCATGGATGCTGTGTGGCGCCAGCTGAGGGGTGTGCCAGGATAATGGGCGGCAGCGTTAACCTGCCATTCAATCAAAATCTGCAGCGATCTCCAAGGCGTCTGCCGAGCGTGATGATTATGAAAAACCCCTCCAGTTTAAGGAGGAGGCGTGTGTCCAGCAGTGGACTGTCACGGGCTGATGGTGTTGATTCATAACGCCCAACTATTTTCACAACGGTGAACTCTTCCGTTTCGAATTCCGCACTTCGAATGAATATAATAATTAGTCGTCAGAACTATTAACACAAACAAATCCGTCTCGTACTACAATCAATGTGTGCTTGGTTCACTGTTCAACGGAGTAACGGATTGACTTCATTATGGCGTTAATATATACTCGTCTGTATAAGCAACCCACGACGCTGAAGTAAAGAAAGGCCCAATGACATAAGGTATTAAATCCACATATACTAAAGTGGTATTCGATCTCAATAAAATTATGTTTAAAATTTACGTTTTGACACTTGATACTGTGTGCCGCAGAGGGACAGAATTTAAAACACCGGAGCGATGTAGACTACTTTTTATTACAAATAAATGCACTGTCCCTGAGCGATAGCAAAACATTCAAACCAGAATTATTGCGACCGCTTTGAAATTTATCCTTATACGTCCATAACGCGCCCTCAATCTAAGATTAGCGACGGTAGTTACAAGTACATACATAGCGACGAATCTAGACGTTCTGACTGCGCGAGAGTGGCTAAATGCAGCGGGGGCAACGTTCGCGACGAGAACACCAATGTCATCGACCAGCACAGTGGACATAAAGCAAAGGAATGCCGAACAACAAAGGGAATAGATATTTCTGAAATATATCTAAATATGGTGCGGTAGCAAGATTATCCTGAGATGCGACAAACGCATACTACCATTTTCATAAAGGTTTACCATGCATAAAAATATAGCAAATCTGTCTTTTTATAGAGGAGGCATTTAATAGATTGATGACTAGGAGGTATTTATTGTACAAGAAAATTGGTGCGTATATATGTTTGAGCACAAACCTCCAAGCAACAGGCCTAGCCGTGTGTGGGGAATTGGTCGATTTACTAAGTAAGGTAGCTTTTGATGAGAGTCAGTTTATTTTATTTTTTATATGTAATTAAGAGCGTAATAGAAGTGTTTATATCTCAGATAGATTGAATCAAATTTTATGGAGGAGTGAATAAGTGGACATGTGGCTGGCGAACGACACTGAAAGAGTCACCAAAGCGTTGCCAACCTTTAAAGACGACGATTTTATTGAGAATTTCAATTATTTAAACATTTTAAAGTAACTCCTGTTATGAGGTCACAATGACTCAAACACCAGACAAATGTTGTATCTATTAAACTGTTGGCAGAAAAACTAATATTCCTTCAATAATATTTATATCAGGTAGAATGAACTCGAAGTCATCTCAATAAACCACCAATAAGTATCTCTTCAATAGTATATGCAAGTGTAATAAATAACACTGAATAATAATTTAACTAAATGTTTGTTAGGAAGTGATACATAATATTGCCTTCACTCTCTGACTTCATTTGCCGTACATGCCAGTTAAATTATGGATCTCGCTCTAACTTTTATTTAATTCACTGGTTATATTGAAAGATTTATAATAAGAGTCTGAGTTTTATGCCTCCAAATTTGTTATTTCTATTTAGTGCTGAAAGAAATTAAGAAGTTGTTTAATTCTATAGAGGAGACTAGGATAACAGTGCTCTCTGTTGCGAACTTAATCAATTATCCAGCAGTGGGGTACTCTCAATTATAACAAATTTAGAATGAAGGACTGAGTTACCGTGATAAAATTTACGTAGCAACTTAGTTCAGGCCCCATCAGGCATTACACTCATCTGGCTATAAGATCTTCTCTTTTGAGATATTTCCACGTCAAAATGATTTTTCCCACATAATAATCGACTCTGCGACATGAACGCCTTTTTCTTAAATAAACTCAGTCACTAAATATGCTAAAGAATATGCTTGATCGTTTGAATGGGGAAACTTACATCCAGCAGTGAACTGCAAATTCAAAGTTTATGTCAAACCATACGTACAGTAATTGATAACATATCTTAATATATAGAACAAACAACCCAGTAGTAGTTGTAGGGGAAGTTTCCAGATTAAAAGCTATTAAAAAATTGCTCTTAATATGAAACAGTAAAAAATTGCTGTAACTACTTATCTTGGCGAGCGTACAACATACGATCATAAAACAAACTATACAAAATTACTTAATTTAAAAAAATTACACGCTTAACCGTTAAACCGTTTAATTAAAACTTTTACACTTGTGCGGTGGTGGCAGGTAATTGCTTTGCAAAAACGTCACGCGTGTCTCACTCGGGTTGAGACACAAAGAAAAAACCGCGGCCACTTGTGCAAGCGCACGCTTTTACGCGATGACGACATTTGTCTTCGAACATTTTCATATTATAATGCACAGTGGGCACGACGTGAAACAGCACGGACAAATTGTCGTAATTAAATACAACATTGTCGTCCATATTCGTCCCCACTATAAGAGCACGGGCCTCTGCTATTTAGGTGGGGTAGACCGCAGTCTACGCTGGTCTGGTGCGGGTTGGTAGACTTCACACGCCCATGCAGGTTTCCTCACGAAGTTTTCTTTCTCCGTCAAGTACGTCAATGTCTAAAATGTAGACTGTACATGAATTGGAAAAAACTCGTGTTATGGGACCGGGATTGAACCTACGACCTTTGGATCTGAAGCTATGTCTGTACTAGATCATCAATGTACTTTTGGGATTAAATACATTATAATTTATATTTAACTGCCCGAAACAAGGAGTAATATACCTTCAGGAACGACATATATATTATATTTATTCATTTACTAGCTTTTGCCTGCGGCTCCGCCCGTGCAATTGTTGGTTTTCCGCTACATGGGAAATCTCAACACAATCATACATTTATATAAAAAGCCTGGAACCACTATCATCTATCTATAATATTATAAAATTGTTTAATATCAAATTTTCAAAAATCAAAAATATTTAAGAACATATTACTCAGATCGACTAATTATGAAATCAAATCCGTCGATGTTTGTTTGTTTGTTCAGGCTTCACGCAAAAACCAGCAGGTAGATTTTGGTTAAACTGTTGCAGTCTTAAATGTATTACTCCGTCATAAATACTGCGTCATAATTCATCAAAATAGGTCCAGTAAAATTGAAGATATAGCTTGATCTCTATTTCAGTAGCCACTATTAAGGTACGAGAGCTCAAGTGAAAGTAGAAAAAAGACTTATTATATAAATTTATGATTATTTCGGGATAGCAGAAAACCGATATTCACGCGGGTGGAGCTGCGGACAAAAGCTAGTAAAATATATTCATGAACATTTCACCCTTAACATATTCGAACCCAATGCATACCCTCCTCCAGACGAACTCCCTCTGACAGCAATTAACTTGACGTACCTGAAACCAAAGCAAATTAAATTAATAACGAGTCGTTTGGTAATCGAATTAATATCGATTGTTACACCCGACAATTATTCGTACGTCAATAAAGGGGTCAGGGAGTACTTAGTCTTTTAGCTTGTCCGTCAAATAAACTTAAGTATACAGATAAATGACTCCGGCCTCTCAAGCTACTACTGTCTCTTTCTACTTCTTCCGATATAGTAGTATCCTATATCCTATTCCTTTTCCCAAATTCTATATTCCTTGCTCAATAAACCTTTCCTACCTCACCCTCGTTCCTTTCCTCTCCACTAAGCCAGTGGCTGCCGCGTCGATGGCTGCATGGCTAGACCCAAGATGATAGCTAGCCTTACCCACGCATGCAGAACTCTGTTTGGGTGAACCTGTTTTATTCTTGCTTTTCGTCGAAACACAATGAGGAACTTTAATATTTTTGAACATTATAAAAATGGCGGCGTCATGCTTCTCCACCCGATACGTCTCGTTTCCCGCGAGGGCGAAAAGTAAGCTACCGCAAGCCGCTTAACCTGTAGCAAGTGGAAAGAAGTGGTCTCTGTTTATCCCAATTCTTCGATAGTATAGTGGTCAATATAATCTCCTCTCACGTGGGGGACCGGGGTTCGGTTCCTCACCGAAGAACCAGAGAAAAGGCGTAATTTTATGTATGTATGTATATCAATTTTATCAATCGAATCAACGATAATTGAGATCAAATCGAATCCGGTGGCGCGTTCTGTCAAAATTCAACAAAATTTTCCATAACGAACATTTCAATATTCAACCTTATTGATCACTATCAAAGTATAAATTTATTAAATAAAAAAAAAAAGATTTTTAAGTAAAAATGTGTCCAAACCTAATTATACCTTTAATCATATTAAACCTATTAATTATGAAGACAAAGGTACTTTTGAAATATGACCTTGTAATCGATTGGAATTTTATTGCTTACAAGTTACAAGTCGTTCAAATGTCGTGTGTCCATTGAAGTGTATCAAATCGTTTAGAAATAGTCGATACAGGCAATTGGTTGAATACACATTGGATTGTATAAAAGCTACATTGTAAAGTGGAGGAATATTGTCCTCACAGATTATTCCATCATCATCAACCGTTGGAACCTCACTGCTGGACATAGGCCTCCTCCTAAAGAGGAGGGATTTGCCAAAATCTCCACGCTTAGCAAGCGTCTTAGAGACCGCAGTGGATTTTGACTGAATTTCAGGATAATGCTGGTGGCCATTATTCTGGTGCATCCCTTAGCCGGTTCACAGCATCCACGGAAAGAGATAGCGTGACGCTAATATTATGCCAGCGTCACGCAGCCATTAATTCTCCTAATAAATTCGGGCATCAATCCATTTCAAAATGTTCATGAAATTATAACAAAAGGTCTCTGATATGGGTAAAATTTAGTGGACAATTATCTATTATTATAAAATTGTTAAATATCAAATTTTGCAAATCAATGATATTTAAAGAAACTATCCAAATCGACTAATTTTGGGCTTCTGAAACAAAATCCATCGATGTTTGTTTGTTTTTTCGAGCTTCACACAAAAACCAGTGGGTAGGTTTTAATTAAACTATTACAGTCTTAAATGTACTATTTCGACTTAAATAATGCGGCGAGTTACATCAAAATCGGTTCAGAAGATACAATTTAATCCCTGTTTTAGTAACCACCGTTAAGATACGAGAGGTCAAGTAAAAGTGGTTTAGGCTTTTTATATGAATCTAAGATTGTTTCGAGATTTCCCATGTAGCAGAAAACCGACATTCACGCGGGCGGAGCCGCGGGCACTAAAATAACGTCGCATAACATTGAGATTCACCCCTGGTCCCTCTAACGCGCGTCGTGTGACAACACGAAATTGTTAAACTCAGTTATGAAAAGTTATAGGTTCCTGTTGTTGGTTCGTTTGTTGACTACGTCTACGGCAGCTGAATTTTTAACGAAGTCAATGTTATTTGGAATTTTGTGTAAATACCAGGATTCGCTCACCACTCACTCTCACTCCCGCCGTGTGAATGTCAGCTTTCGCGTTATATAGGAAACCTAGAAATAATTCTAGATTTCCGAAAAGAAAAAAGTCAGATAAACATATATATTTTTTCATTATACTAAAACTCTTGCACCATAATGGCAGCTACTAAAATGAAAATCAAGCTCTATTCTACTTGAGCAATTTGAATGAAATAAACCACCAGTATTTGAGTTGAAATAGTACTTTAAAGACTGAAACAGTATAACCAAAATCTACCTGCTGATTTTTGCGTGAAGCTCGAACAAACAAACAAATAAACAAACATCGATGGATTCGGTTTTAAGAGCCCTTAATTAGTCGATCTGAGTAGCTTTTTTTAAATATCTTTCATTTAAAAAAATTGACATTTAACAATTTTATATAATAATATAGAGTATAGAAGATAAGATTAACGTTTCATTACCTAATTGAAATCCATCTCTGGACATACGCCTCTGTTTAAATAAAAGGAGTGCTTTTTTTAATCTCGATGCTTGGCAGTCTCAAATTTGTGCTATGTCTCAATTTTACATAGTTTTTTTTTTATTATATAAAACTGAATGCCATTATTTTGATAGAATATTGGAATTATAATGATCACTGTTTGCAAGCGAAAAGGTTTCGTGATCGTTTATGCTTCAGTTTGCCGATAGTACACTAGCTAATATAGGCATCCCTTTTTAGTATATTCTAGAAACATAGCATTACAGCAGCTTTGAACATCACAATTTACCAGCAGTGAAACTTTCAGATAAATCTATCGAAAAATATTATTTGTGGCTAAGAGGATTTCACTTAATCGCTTCACGGAAGGAAAACGCTTTGTTCTCGCTAACAGTGTTTTGACTCACAACTATATGTTCGATAAGTTTCCGATCCAGCTCGGAGGATAAATCTTTACCGCGGAGGCACATAGCATCAAGTGCCAAAACATGAATTTTAAAACGTATTTATTTATTTATTCTTATTGTACACAAACAGGTAAATACATTTGTAAATAGAGAAAAAAGATGTACAAAGACGAGCTTAACTCAAAAATTGAGTTTTCTTCCAGCAAACCTTAAAGTGCAAAAATATTTGAGACTAGAAGGAGAATAGGATCCAGTGTACTAGGTAAAGAAGCATACACAAACATACTTATACAAATACCAAAACATACTAAAATACATACATACATATATTATTTTAAGAGACGGTGCTCCTTAACTCTTTCCTTGAAAACACTCAGAGAAGAGCTATCCTTAATATCTCTGCTTTATTATCTTATATCATTGAGCATTTCTTTTATTCAAAATAGTAACATCTCATGTTTATACCGTTAAATGGAACCCGCTTTTACGATTCTATTATAATGTATGTGCAATAAACAAAATTTTAAAAAGATTGAAGTTAATATTATATATCTCTAACGTATAGAAATAACTTGAATACTTTTCTAAAAGGTTGAAAATATTGCAAAAACGATTGGATGCTTGCCTTCGACTCAAGTGAGGTCGGTACTATTTTGACTATTGGAAATACCGCATACCGTATCATCGAACGAACCAATATATTTAATATGTGAGGCTCGCACCCGCTAAAACCGCTTACTGAAGCCCAACATATTACGGTATTCGCGCTAACATAACATTCCTGCGATTCAAAGCGTATTTTTCAACTAGAAATGGAGAGACATATTGAAAATATATGAAATAGCGAAAAATGATTGACTTGGGAGTCTTGAGGACGATTTTAATAGAATCTAACATTGGATAGTAATCTAAGATTGGATCTAAATGGGCCTCGTCATTGCCAACCAATCTAATATCCTAATTCAGGACACGGAACTCATAATGATAGAGTTTAGGATATTCTCCACGACGTTGGCCTAAAGAAGGATAGCCGACTTCACACGTCGTCGCCGAGAAAATCTCTCAGGCATGTTAGTTCCTTGGGAATGTTTTCCTTTCTCGTTTGAAGCGAGCGATAATTAATTATTAATAAGCACGTGATTTCAAAAAATCAGAGTACTTAAATTCGAATCCGAAATCTAAAACCCTTTATAGCACATTAATTGGGTTGATTAAACTCAATTACCGTCTCTGTCAATTGCGTTGGAAACAACACGGCGAACTACAGGTGTACTACTACGTGTGCCTCTGTCTACCCTGCCCGGGATTAATAGGCTTAAGTATATGTATGTATTATTCGATAGGTATGAAAAACTATTTCGTTTATGTAAAAGACACTTAACGAAGTGTATTTGTGAATTTTGAACAGCAAAATGTGATCATCAACAAGTCGAATGTTTGAACAACTTTGTTTTCATCATTATCATCAGTCCAAGGACATCCACTGCTGGATACAGGTCTCTTCGTTGAAAGGTGAACTTTGCCAGAATCTCCACTCTTAGCAGCCGTCTTGGAGAGCGCAATAGATTTTGATTGTATAGTAACATAACGCTGCTGGCTATTACAAACCCGCGTACATCTCTCAGCTGGTTGTCACACCATCCACGAGAGATGCAGTGACGCTATCAACACGCCGGCGCCACACAGCAAATGTAATTATCGTATTAACACACTTTGTATCCATTATAAATGAATTTCTTTGTTTATTTAAATGTCTAATCAAAGATGAATTTATAAATATGTGTTTAAAACATTCAATGTGAATTTATACTCTTTAAGCTACTAAAGAAAAGATTTAAATTTATAAATATGTGTTTAAAACGTTCAATGTGAATTTATACTCTTTTAGCGACTAAAGAAAAGATTTGACCTCGAGGCTAAAGAAGTCTTACAGTGTACGCTCGTTCCAAGCATTGTGTTAAATTAAATCGGGAACACGAGACGATTGTTTGAACCGCGGTACTAAAACGCAGCCATAAATAAAATTCAAAGTAGGTATTTCTTTACGACAAAGCCGGGCTTAGGTATACGTTCAAAGACCCGAAACCGTACCATTACCATTTACAAAATATTAAATTGGTTGAAAGAAAGAATGAAAAAGGGGGGATGGAGAGTGAGAGAGAGAGCGAAAGAAAGAAAGAAAAAATATATTTGATACAGCTTAAATAAAGATACAGAAAATGAAGAGAAAGAGAGAGAAAGAAAAGTTTATTTGATATAGCTAAAATAAAGATACAGAAATAGAAGAACTATACCAAATGGGAGCCCAACTCATCATGATGCCAGGCAGTCTACCTGATGCTGATATTCTGCTGGATCCCTGGTGGTATCGGTCAGACATCGAGCATACCACCAGTCCTCGTATTTAAATATATGCTGTGATAAGTAAAAAATAAAAAAAAATAAAAAAATGTATGAATGATGTGTGTGTAGATATATATTGTATAATAGCAAATACTGTATATGACGTCTTACACTAGATAATGTATACGGGTGTGTAAAATATATGTTGTTTAATTAAGATGAGGAAATAAGAGGAATGAGGGGAATAACTAAGTATAAGAAACAAACTTATGAAACTGACATTAGATAGACATTAAACATGACATAGACATTAAACTAAATGTTATATCGGATTATTTATATCAGAAACTGATGACTGAGGCATTTCTTGACGGACAGACACCCATCCCTACCATTATAGTATAGCCTAACCACCTAAATAACTCTGACAACTTTTAAGTCTGGTTCTATGTAAGTATATATTTTAGTGGTAGTAAAAAAAGAACAAATTATAAATATTAAAAGTGAGTGGAAGTGTCGGAAGAGGGCGCCCAGGAAAAACTTACTTTAACCATATCAATAATTTTTTTCAAAAAGGCCAAGTTCGTAGCAACCTTAATCGACGAAAATGTATGAAAAGATGTATGGATGTATGTATGTATGTAGTATATATTATGGTCTCTGCCTACCCTTATGGGATACCGGCGTGAGTGTATGTATTTCTGTATAAATATTAAAATATGTTTGTCGACTTATCTTCCCTATACGTGTCAGCGCAACTAAGGATCCAAATATTTTTTCCACAGATACCTAAACATGCGGAGAAAGACGTACGCTAGTTGTTATATTTAAACAAGTACGGCTGCTACGGGTGGACCTACGGACAAGTACTTGTCATTTATATATGTATATGTATCGCATGTACAATGGTTGTTTAGTGGTGCGAGACACGACATGCTATCGAAAGGTCGCAGGTTTAATCCTGGTCCCGTACCACTGAGTTATTTTTAATTCATGTATGGCCTACATTGTAGACACCAATGTACTTAACATAAAAGGAATACTTCGTGAGGAAACCTCCATGTCTGCATAGGTGTGTGAAGTTTACCAATCCACAGCAGGCCAGCGTGGTAGGCTACAGCCTAATTAATCCCCCTCCTGATCAGGGGAGGTCCGTGCCACTGTAGTGGGTACGAATATGGACTGGGGTTGATATATGGCACTACACAACAAGAATAGCAAAATTAAAAATAAATAATGGTATTCAAATAAAATGAATTGAAAATGCACGATCTTCAATAAAACCTACCTTTCTAAAAGTCTGATAAAATATCAATAAACCCTTTTTGTTATAAGCAGGTTCTTGGAAGGCGGCGGCAATGAATGGTTACTACAGATGACCCACGGTCGCCCCCACTTTCTACCCCTACGTCTTTTGACAGCCTTAAAAATAGCCCAGCATCTGACTAGCGACGAAGGTTTAAAACTTTCAATGTCACCTTTCACAAAACACTATTATTCAGTTTTCAAAGGGCTTAAGGACGTTTGAATGTAACAAGCTTTTTTTAAACGTGAAGTCCAGATCTATCTTTTTAATGTTCAGACATTTTCAGTTGAATAGAATCGGTATGGCAGCGTGGCTGGAACAGATAATCTGTCTCGTTTGACTCACTCATTCTTTGGCTCATTCATTCATTCTTGAGAAATGGATAAAAAACCTAATATCTTTGATTTGTCATTCGGTTGATTCTTTTTTTATCAAAACGATATGAACATTTTTATTTTCATGAAAAATGATAATCCTTGATATAATTGAAATAGGGATATAGCATATATGTACGTACTATTTGTGCCTTTTCCACAGCTAAATAAAAAAACCTTTTTTAAATTTAGGCCTAATAAAATATTATGACATCGCTTTCTATCGCTTCTTGAATGCTATAAGACTGAGATATTCAGTACCACTGACATAATTAATATACATACATATATATTATATAATACAATACCATTAACCTAGTCTACCTACCTATTGAGATACATAAATGGTCCAAGCTCAATAAATTTGAAATTGAAAAATAATTAAAAATTTCAAATTAAGCAGATTGTTTTTAGGTGGCCAATTTTTTTACATATTAAGCCAACAATATGTGTTCTCTTTTTAATTGTACAGAAAATAAAAATAGTTTCAGTAGAGAAACTAAATGTTTATGTCTTTATTAGAATAAATGTTTGTGTACTTTCTCCTTCTAATCAATTAAAAAATAAATACGTAGTAAAATTTTGTGTAGTTACATGTTTTACTAAGGGCAAACCTGGATTAACCCAGATCTCTTCATCGCTAGATCAATATTATGTAAATTTATTCATGCTACATTTAATAAACCAAGCGTAGAGGGAATTAGGGCCATGGGTAGGGCGAGCACACCCCGTCCTGTAGACACAAAAACATACCTACGCCATGAGGCCTATTCGGTTGGGTCTAACACAGTGTGTGTCACACACGCATTGGAGTTGGATGTTCGTATGCTATTACAATTAACGAACATTTACCCACGTGCTATAACCCTACCTGGACGAGAAAGAAACGAGCTATACTAAAACGGTTAAAGAAAAAAGAACTCTAACACACTGATAGACGATTCATATTAAGGCTAATATGAAATCACCTTCCTGCACACCATCCTCATCACCAGCCTGCACGCACCTCGCCCTGTGCGTGCGCCTGCACGCACAGGGCGAGGTGCGTGCAGGCCTTGTAGCTAAATCATAATTTTAAGCACACAGCGCTATGCAAACTAAAATACGCTTTATTACTACTTTGATTAAATCTCTTCATGTAATACATATTCTGGTCTCTTTCTTCTGTGGCATAGATATTACAGAAGATTCCACAAGGTCAACAAGCGTCGAGGCACTCACTTCTTAACCCACAGAGTCCCAATTCGATAAGAGCTAATAAATCAATGAACCAGGAAAAATATAAAAGAAAGATTGTTTCAGAAACGTCAAATTGCAGCTTGGAGACCGTGTGAAGTATCTCCAGACGTGTTGAAGTGTCATTGTAAGCAGCAGACAATTTTATTGCTTTATTTAATTTAGAGCGTTTTGCTGAAAAATAGATTTATATAGATTGGTAAATAAATAACTCTACTATAGAGGAATACAAAAAGATAAAGTTGTGTCGGAATGACATTATCGCGTTTTAAGTCAGGATTTTATATCATAGATTTATATAAAAAGCCTCAGAACCACTTTTACTTGATCTCTCCTTAACGGCGGCTACTAAAACTGTATCTTCAAATCTACTGGAGCGATTTCGATGAAACATGCCGCATTATTTAAGTCGAAATAGTTACCTTTAAGACTGTAATAGTTTAGGCAAATTCTACCTGCTGGATTTTGCATGAATCCCTAACAAACAAAGAAATAAAGAAACATCGACGGGTTTGGTTTCAGAAGGCCTTAGTTAGTCGATCTGAGTAGTTTGTTTTTAAATATCTTTGATTTTTGACAATTTGACATTTAACAATTTTATAATAGTATAGATGCATTAAAGAGAGTACTATATCTATCTCCCGATAGAAAGAAACAAAACATATTTATAACAATCCGTGCGACGTGACGTGTTGTGTCATTCAGGTATCAGCACAAAAAAGAGGCGAGGTAAATTATTTACACTTTTTTTATGTATCGTACTTGGCACGTACAAGTATGATACATAAAAAGTGTAAATAATTATAACCTCGCTCACCACGCCCACCGCACATCAGCAGAAAAGCAACGTCAAATTATAAATACGATGCTTGCAATTTGTCATAATGTTGAGCTGTCTAGTTTACGACCCACTTTGTACATATATATGATACATACAATTACGTCTCTTTGCCTAGTTCTCCGGCGGGGAATCGAACTCCGGTCTCCCGCGTGACAGGCGGGGATACTGACCACTATACTACCGAAGAATTGGGTTAGGCAGAGACCAACTATATCCTCTTGCTACGAGCAAAGTGGCTATTCATAGCACACTTTTCGTGCGTGCAGGAAACGAGACGTGTCAGGTGGTGAACCATGACGCCGCCATTTTTATAAGAACTATGCCGCTGTAGTGGGGACGAATATAGACTGGGGATGAAACGTCAATGGATCCCTGGGATCGATTCCCGGTAGAGACAAATTCTGAGCATGAAATAAATTATTAATCTGTAGTCGTTAAAAATATATTCAGTTTCTTTCTAAATTAGATTTTAAACTTTACACTATATAACACCCGGCCGCGGTAATCATCACTTAACCCAGGGATTGACTCAAATGCCTATTACCATGACCTATTCACAACATGATTCTTATTACGTGCAATGAACACTCACCTCGTCCAAACCTGGCAATTTGAAATTCAGTTAATGAGACAAATTGCAAATTGGCTAGTCGACTCCCCCTCGGAAATCAGGACACAGGCTGCCATGGACACTTCATCATGACACGTCATCTGAATTCCGACTAGTGGGTCCCCGAGTTACCGTTTCTTCGGATATGCAAATTACCGTGAACTGAATGATAACTAATATAGTTTAGTTTGCTATTGTTTTCTTATATGCTTTATTAAATTGACTTTTATGTACGTATATAATTCGTAATGGAATCCTACAATTCAATTTTTCGTTCCAAACGACTAAATAACTTGAATTTTTTACACTTAAAAATCCATGATAATTACTAAATACAATTATGACTAAAAAAATGACTACTTAATACAATTATAACTAAAAATCATCATCATCTTCACCAGCCCGAAGTGCACTGTTGGACATGGGTACCTCTTTAAAAGGTAAAATAATAGTTTAAAAAACTAAAACAACACGCTCTATAAGAAAACCAAACTAAAAAAGAAAAAAAAATTACAATCAAAAGCGTGCGGTGCTTTTTATGACTTTTACGTTTTCTTCTTGGAGACTTTACTTTTGGCAATATCTGTTTATTATCAAATATATTAATTGATATAGCGCACCCCACGCTTTTGATTGTAAAATTATTTTTTAGTTCAGTTTTCTTATAAAGCGTGTTGTTTTAGTATTTTGTAAACTGTTTATTTTTCATTTTTTAGTTCGGGTTTTTTTTTAATATCCTGATGATCCTGGCCA
>WUAW01000390.1:47444-59663 GCA_017165845.1 Thaumetopoea pityocampa | reverse complement strand
TAGAAAGTCAACTTGGCTAGGGGGGCTGACCTTTCTTCAACAAGACTTCGATTTCGTCTGGGTCGACCCCTACCGATTTGCTCATTCAGGCTCGTCTTATAAATCTGCTTCGTCAATCTTCTTTCATCCATCCTCTCTGTGTCCAAACTATCTAAGCATTTTTTCTCTGTCTTTGTCACTACATCTTCTTTTATACCACAAATGTCCCTTATTTCACTATTTCTCTTTTTATTCATCAGATTCACTCTAGCTATACTTCTCAATCTTTTCATCTCAACAGCATTTATCTTGATTTCATGCTTTTTTTGCTAAACCCAATATTTACTACCATACATAAGTGTAGGGATTAGCACTCCTTTATGAATAGCTAGACGTGCCTTTATTGATACTTCCCGACTGCTCATGAAGCTGTGTAGAGCTCTATTTACTTGATTTCCTGCCAACACTGTTCGCCCAATTTCACAGTCATATTTTCCGTCTCTCGTAAACTTTGAACCCAAGTATACAAACTCTTTCACTTGTTCTACTTTTTCTGCTTTAATCAGAATCTCACGTTTTGTCATGCTTTCTTCTCTTTCAAAAACGATTACCTTCGGCTTGCTTACGTTCACTTTCACCCCTTTAAGTTTTAAAGCACCATGCATAATATTGACCATTTTTTGTAATTCTTCTTCGGATGGTTCTAATGTGATCTGATCATACGCATACAGAAGGCATTTAAGGATCAAATCATTCATTTTTAACGCATGCGTTCTTTCTTTCAAATCTTTCAAGACATTGTCTATGAATAAGTTAAACAGCTCGGGTGATGCCACACGTCCCTGTCTAACACCTTTTTCTTTGTTAAACTAGTCTGAGCAAGCCTCATTTACCCTGACACAAGCACTAGAATCTTTGTAAAGTGATTTCAGCACCCGTATCAAACCACTGCTCACCCCCATACACAGACAGTGCTGACCATAAGTCATTCTTTACCACTCTATCATAGAAAATAAATCACCAATAAACTAATATAAAATATTAAATTAAACGTCAGTTTAAGCAACGCTCGATTTCTTACTCAAATTACACCAGAAGAGACACTACTATATTATTTCTATCATGCGATGTAAACTACGATTTCTGGAGATAAATTGAAGCAGGCAGCACCACTCATATATTGTCTATGCTACAAGCTTGACTGTTCCTTCATACGCAGTATTAATATCTAACTCAAATTTAAACCCCTTAAATGATTGAGGCGTTGATTATTTTAACTTAATAATATTCTATATTACATTGATTTGTCTAAGAGCCGTCTACTAATGATTTTATAGCTAATTTATTTAGTCTCATATTTTAATCATAAAATAATAATAAGAATAAAAATGACAAACCAAAACGTTAAAACAGTCCTATCACAGACAACATTTGTGGGTTTTTCAAGTCTGCCATGTTTTGTCCTATTTGTCGCGGTTGATCAAAGCATTCGCGTTTTACGGTTTTAAACTGTTATTTTCTGACTGTATTACTTTACTGGCTGTGTTTTGTTTACAAATAATGTAGTTGATGGTGTCGTATGTAACTTTACTTGTTCAATCATTGAACAGCATCTTGTAAGTGCGACGGCAGAATATTTCATTTTTCATAAATTTTTATATTCGTTGCTAGCAATCACCTGTCTACATTCAAGCAGTTTAGTCACGATATAGACATACAGTGGCAGCGGTGATTTCAAAATAATATGCTGAGGCCGTGTATGACGCAACCCACGTGCACATAATATAGAAAGTATCTCATGCACATTTGTTATTATTTTGTTCGCGAGTTCGATTCAAAGCAGTGAGGATCGGATCGGCGAAGGGAAACCCGCGTCGCGCGTCTCGCTCGTCCTCGTCGCGTTCCATTGAATTCTTCGCTTCACTCGTAATATCTGACTGTGATTTTAATCTATTGTGTTTATTATTTGTGCGGAATNGAGTATCTCATGCACATTTGTTATTATTTTGTTCGCGAGTTCGATTCAAAGCAGTGAGGATCGGATCGGCGAAGGGAAACCCGCGTCGCGCGTCTCGCTCGTCCTCGTCGCGTTCCGTTGAATTCTTCGCTTCACTCGTAATATCTGACTGTGATTTTAATCTATTGTGTTTATTATTTGTGCGGAATAGTGTTTGTCGGTAGGTGCGTTCGGGTGCAGCGCACACGTGACGAGGGGCGAGTGCTTGGTGTCAGTCGGTGGCTCGCGGGCGCCGCTACAGTTCGCCTACAGTACGGAGCGCGCCGGGCGCCAGAGGTGATTCACCGCCGTTTGCCGTTTTGATCGTGTTTACCCGCGTGTGCAGAAGTGCGTGGAACGGAAGTGCAAGGAATGCGCGCGGCGCGTCGCCGCCGATGACACCGCCGTCCGGCGTGACGGCGTTTTGAGCGCGAGTGTGTGATAGCTATGTTCCTTGGGTGATGAGTGTGTGAACAAGTTGTAGTGCACTGAGGACACTGGAGCCCCTAGACGGGGTTGGGCCCGCTGGGGCGGCCCTGGTGCTTCTTGGGGCTCCTCACGAAGGCAAAATGGCTGCGTGGAACCGTCATCACCATTTCAACATGCTCATGGATGAGAATGCCAAAAATAAATGTAAGTATTTTAATGCAGTGTAAAAAGTATGATTCAAAATGTAGTTAGAGAGTTGTTTTGAATTAGGTTTGTTTGTTTTGGTAAAGATATTTTCCTACTAATATATCCTCCTTACCTATTTAAACTGGAAGTATTTGTCATTTCACTAAACCACTGAAGAATGGTTAAAAATTTCCACAATTCATCATCAACATAGATGAAATAGGTTGGCTAAATTAACAATTCTAATATAATGTTGTGATAGTTTAAACTACAATAAACACACTAGTATAGGTAGATACAGCTCTCTGAGATTACAAATATTAAGAACTTTGTATCTATAGTGCTGTTTAATTAATTCCTCAAAATAATATTTATTAATTTCAATATTTGAACATAAAATGCTTTAAATCACAAGACATGAGAAATAAACATTTTCATTTACAAAACGAAAATGATAACAAATAACTTGGTTAGTAACAAAAATATTATTTTACTCAAGATCATAACATTAAACAAAAATTTCTTTATTATACACATTCTTGAATGCAATAAAATAAAAATGGTTTTAAAATAGCATGTATTTATGCATGTAGTTGTACCTTAAATACATATTTTACCTTACTTTAACATAACCAAAATTACATAGCAACCAACCATATTAACTGTATTACTGAAAAGCAATCATATTAACTAGTTATTATGTTATAGGGATAGCATTATTATATAATATAAAACTTATTGCGCTCATTTAATTAAAGAGACCATAGTATTTGCTGTATATAAAAACAAATGCAATGAAAAAAATTAATAAAGCCTAGATGTGTTAATCAAATGCTTATGGCTGAAGATGGTATTTTAAGCTAATTTATACAACAGGAGTCCATTCAACTGGACATATAATTGTTTATTAATGTATGGCTGCTGTGGTTATTATCATTTACAGCTCATACCAACCACTGTAGGTTAAGCCTCTTTCCTCTTATGGAATAATATATCTCTTTTCTGATCACACTGGCTAGATCTTACCTACACATTATGTTCATACATACATTTATACTGATATCCTATAGTGGTAGGCTGAGATCTTAGTTCTCCATGTTCTACAATCCTAACACACCTCTTACTTAATCCACATTCATACACTCAACATACATCTTTTCATACATTTACGATGATTAAGGATGCTACAAACATTATAAACATTATATATACAGTCATAAAGATATTTCAAGCATAGTTGTAGGTTTCAACTAGTTGAATATAATTTTTAATACTTCTAAACATGTTTTTATGAGGTAAAATAAAGGCTGATTATACATGAATTGTTTATAATTATGAATATGTAGATATTTATAAATAAATTTAATTTTCATGCACTAATATACTTACCATTATTGTATGAAAATTAAATTTATTTACATGAACAGACTTAATGCCTGAGGCATTTTCTAGTATTTTTTAGATAGACTCAAAACAATAGATTCTCAATAGTATCTCAAGAAAAATAACATAAGCTTCAGTGAAGCTTCTCATTTGCTATCTGACTGCAGGTACAGGTATAGGTCTCCTTGTAGAACGAGAGGGTTAGGTTAGTATAGTTTACTATGCTGGCCTAATGTCTAATGGTGCATATATGGTGTGTGTAGCTCTTGAATATTTATATCAGTCAAGTTAAAAATATTCATTAGATAACATTGCAGTCTTAAACATCATCATTGTAACGATTTTCAAATATATATAGAAAAGAAATCTTGCAATGAACAGGTTAATTACTGCTGTCAAGTCAGGGCATATGTTCTGTCACAAATAATGTAGATATTTGTTTAAAAGTATATATATGAAAAGAAAGGTAAATGTAAATTAATATTTTATCAAGATTATTCAAAATGTTTGCCTTGATTTTATACACAAGCTCTCAACCTGCATGGCAGGTTTCAATCCCAACATGCACAATGTTCATACCAATATCAGCTGTATATAGCTTTTTAATCAAGTATGCTTGGAGACTACAAATTTTGTTGAGGTTTAGTCCAGATTCCAAATGTTGCCATATTTTGTAATCCAATATATTTAAAACAGGACTGCAGGAAGGCCTTTCCTCATGTTTGATGAAATCAATTCCTTTAATGATCAGCTAATTTCGTGTGCCTGCGGTCCTTTGAGCTGGCTCGGAATCTTATTGAAGTACCATTTTATGTCAGTTTTTGAACATTGTTTGAGAAAGAAGTTTTATAATGTTTCACAATGTCATAGCATCTTTCTGCATCTTCTATTGTATTTTTCATTTCGTGTGTTCCGAGGANTGTGTGCCTGCGGTCCTTTGAGCTGGCTCGGAATCTTATTGAAGTACCATTTTATGTCAGTTTTTGAACATTGTTTGAGAAAGAAGTTTCATAATGTTTCACAATGTCATAGCATCTTTCTGCATCTTCTATTGTATTTTTCATTTCGTGTGTTCCGAGGAATTATTTGGGCTAATTCCAGCCGCTGTATTCTATCACTGCACATCTCGCCAAAATTTAAAATCATTGTCATCATTTGGATAGTTGGCGATCTACAGTGCTACTACCGTTGGTAATCTACTGTGCGTTTCTCGCACAATTAATTCCATGTACCATCATCCTGTAGAATGAGCTCCCAGCGACGGTTTTCCAAACGGTTACGACTTGGGGACCTTCAAGAAACGAGCATACACCGTTCTTAAAGGTCGCCAACACACCTGCGATCCATCTGGTGTTGCGGGTGTCCATGGGTAGCGGTGATAACTTATGACCTGACTACGTATGTTCCTAATGGTATTATTAGGAGTAATGTAGAAATGAAAGAAGGTACTAGAAATGACAAATATGGTAATAATAGACGGTAAGCAACATCATTACATCTATTTTCACTGAAATAAGTAAAGCAAGGTTAACCACGATTTGTATTATATTTCGTTTCGAATGGCATATGAATGGTCAAAGATTAAGTAGTTAGCTGATTTCCAATATTATTTTTACAAATATTCACCGAAATAAAACTTATTTTCTAAATCTATTAAAAATTTATGGTTTTTATATGAGTTGGACAGCAAAAGTGTATTACATAAATAATGATTAATTAAAGCGGCAATAAAAGCAAGAGTAATGATAATAGTAAATAATAGAATGTAAGTCTTGAGGTGTAATGTTTAAAAGTATAATTTATTTATTATTTTATCCAATGTAGTAGTGACCCTAAAAATGTGAACGCGTGGCAGGGCAGCGTCGACCTCGCCAACCTTTAACCTAATTCTGTGTTCAACCCTCGCAGATGGGCGCTTGCATTGACGCTTTTATTTGATAACAGGACTTTACGCCCCGGCGTCGGGAAGAGCTTGACAATGTTCAATTGGGATACAATACACTATAACAGAGCCAAAAAGCGTGTCGTATTGTATGAATCACATCGTTTTGTTTGTTTACATACGGGTTGCGGGTGGTCAATATCAGTTATCATTTATTGTGGTTTAATTTTATTCAGTCGATTTTATTAGAATCTTAAAGGGATTCTCTTTTTTGAAAGTAGAAGTTGGAATAGTTTGTTCATACTAACCAAGTTTAATAGACCTTTTTAGTGATAAGATTTATGACCTCAATTATCGGCACTACCTGTTAGATAGGTTGGTCGACTGGTGTACGACACGGTGTAGTACATGGTACGATACCAATGTATTTATTGGCGGACTCTAATGCTGGGTACAGACCAAATTAACGAAGGCAAACGAAAAACAATCGAACGCGATCGATGTTTGAACGTGCAGACGATTCACCGAATAATTTTTCAAAATTTACACGGGATATATTAAAACCACGCTATCGATGTTTCGTTTTGTTCTACGTGTAACCAACACAGCAGTGACGTAATTTTCTTCAAAGGTGTTAAACGAGAGGTTGGTGGAATTTTGTACAGGTTTCTCTTCAGTGTGATTTCCTTTTCATGGCCTTGTTATTTATCAATTATTTTTTCCTCAAACGTCGGCCTCATCTTCCTTATTTGATTGCTTAACGGATTGCTTAAACAATTTGCCAAAGGACGCTAATCGACTTTTTGTAGATCGTTTCGTGATCGCGCGACATCGCGCTTCTGTCCTAATCATAATCTACGACCGGAGCAATACTGTAGCTATACATACAGCCAGAATGCATTAATGCATTGCCATCTATTGATGCAAACCGTTGATCGAAACTATACAGTAGTGTTGTATCATTAAATATCGCGATTGCATAGATGCAAAGAAGCGAGTTTATTGGACGACATTGGGACAAGAATTGTAAAAAGAAGTCTCGGTATTGCCATTATGTGTGTATCGATGTTGTTATAATTCATGCGTTGATGCTAAATGGCGATTGTGTCGCGATAATATCGATGCATCTCTATAAATAATGCATTACACCTTTAGATTTAATTTGTAAATCGGTTGCTATTTCATTACCAATAAAATTAGAATTTTGTTGGCTTTCGTAATTCTGGCAATATTAGTAAATAGGACAGTTACGCCACTGAGTGGCTGAAATTTAACGATTTGATTGGAATTATTGTTATTTAATAATGTACAGTAATCGCTAAATTTATATGGCCGCACTGAAGTGAGTGTCAGTGCAATTTTCGCATATTACATACTGCGCATCGGCTTGCGCCTGCGTTCTTCAGCCTAGTCAAGAAGGTTGGATACTATTATACGCTTGTGATAATATTTTTAATCTATGTGCCTTATTCCGCTGTCGTCATTGCTATTCTTGCCAGTCATTGCATTTGAAACCATTTCTTAAGTTCTTTAATGTTTGTATCATTCTAACTATGACATGAAAACTCTGTTCTCACAATATTTTAATATGAATTACTTTCTATACGCGAAATCCTGCAATTGCCTGTCTGTTAAATATTCTCAATGTAATAGGTTTTAGTAGGTTTTCCATTCTATAAATAAATAAATAATTGTAAATATTTTTTTTTTATGAATCGGTTTTGATATGGAATTGGAATAGAATTGATTTAACTTTCGTCGTAAATTAGCGTACTTGATAAGTAGCGTAGTGTAATAATATACTAAAACAGTATGGTGTTCGTATCAACATATCAGTATGACATTTTTGCGACTGTGTCCATTGCTACGCATCATTTAAAACATTTAGACTAAACTGTGTTAAATATAGCTCCCCCATAGTGTCACACCAAAGGAACTCCAGCCTTTCTACCAGTCAACCTTTAGATCCTTAGTTCCCAAAGTGGTCCACTCGACAGAGGTCTACGTTGGCGTACGCAAATTTCCACAGTTAGATCTAATCTCCCCATTTTTTGTCGAGTTTTGGGAATATGGTAGAAATGTAGCTGCAGGGGGTCCACCGGAAGAAGCTAAATTTTGAAAGTTGTCTATGAGAAAAAAAAGTCTGGGAACCTCTGCTTTAGATGGTGCTGACATTATATAAGGGAGGTGAAGTAACTGATGTAAAATAAAGGATTATGAAACACTTGTTTATCTAAAGCTTATACAATACACTAATAGACAGATATAAATACATAAATATAAATATAAGTACAAAAATATAGATATAAGTACATAAATATAGGATACAAAATGCTGTGCATTATCCCGCTATAAATTGTATCCCTTAACGGGTCCTTACAGCACCCACGTGAAGAGAAGTTTCACTGTGGAAAAGTTTCATTAACCATAACACTCATCTGTTTTTTCTTTTTAATTTGATTGATATATAATGTCCCACGATATAGTTGCGTTCGATACGTACATTTCATCGGCCTGCTGATTGCGGAGCCAGGCCCCGCACCTCCCACGCATTTGGCACTGTACCGGAGATCGTTGCATTCGACCGTTCTAAATAACACAAAGACACTGCTCTTAATACCCAGTTTCTGGGAAATCCGGGGCACGCCATATAGGTAAAACGTTCGAATCGTTGTCGCGCCCTTTTATAATATTGAATGTGTTATATTAGTGATGGTGTTTTTATAGAGGTTTTCAATAAAACTATGTTTAATTATGACCGAGTTCGATATTCATTCTAGATTTAAATACCTGTGACTATTTATACTCGAAACAGTAACCTATATAATGTTAATTGTCACCCTTTGGCCCTTCTATTTTCCTTATCTTACGTACCCTAATACATATTTGTTAATTGACTAAACAATTTGTTATCTGCCATTTTTAATTAGGTTTCTATTTGTCTATCGCAACACATCATCCACATCTTGTTATTTCTAAATGATGTTTCTAATTACAATTATCTAATTATATTTCTCTATCCCACATCCCTACTTAAAAGAAGTACTCTCTCTCTACTTAAAATCCCCGTCTTAAATACTGCGGCGTGATTCATAAAAAATCGGTCATTAGAACTGAAGATACAGCTTGATCCCTGTTTTAGTAGTCGCCATTAAGGTACTAGAGATCTAGTAAAAGAGGTTCTTTATATAAATCTATGATCGTTTTCTGATTTCTCATGTAGTTGAAAAGCGACATTCACGGAGGCAGAGCCGCGGACAAAAACTAGTTATTTATAAGTTCGTATATTACTGTCCATAACGTAAAACAATTAGGTTTTTTCAGCGCCGCCCCGTAGAACCCGAAATCATCCCCACTTACAAAGGATAAAAGTGAATACTCGAATAAATTCACAGACCACCCATTTGAAATTCATGTGTGCGATACAACAATCTAATTTTTTTAGAACGGTTAAGGAAACAAAATTTGTTGTAGTTATAGGTAGCCATATAAATGATGTGAAACAGATAGTTTGTGGAGTAAAATAAAGTTATTTATATGAATTAATATCGGCACATAATACAATGACAATAGACTCTAGACAAAAACTTAGACATATATTTAAACTAAAAAGAGTTCATAACTATGAACATAAGTAGCCAGACTTTAAATTTGCAATAAAGGTATCAATATCAAGTAATATGTATTAAATCTACCAAAATTATATATAGTTGAATAAATTAGAAGGAATACGTGGTACTCCACCGACGGTTTATAAAAGAAGACGGCTATATTTAAAAAAAATCGGTTGCACTGAAATGCCGATGATCGGCACGTCGGCGGCCGCGCGAGATAGTCCGGTCCGAGTGCCAAATATTCACGGTGGACGTTGCCGGAACCGTCGCTCGGTAGACTCGCATTTTTCCGCGGCGATCAACTTTCATTCAGTGTCTGAAAGCTGTTGCTATGCGGATGCTGGCCTCACGGCGGGCTGTCATTAAAGCCAAACGCTCGTGCGCCACCGTCATGTAGATGATATCGTGCTCTTTGGAAAGTATACGTTCGCAACACTTACATTATTTATATTGTAGTTTGTTGCTGTATAGTTTTCACGTTTGCCGTTATAATTTTATAATGTTAGTTTAAAATTAATGTTATCTGTTCGCTACGGTATTTTTGAGTGACTACTGTTAAAGTTACCGCAGCATTTTTCTTTTCGAAGCGCTGTTTTCCTTTACGATTTCTTTTCTTTAACCTAGGTTTATCATTTATTCATTATCATCATTATTTTCTTTCCATCCTTCAACAATAATTTGTAATTGTTTACGAATGATGTTATAGTATGCAATTTTAGTTATTGTTATTTAGGTTAGCTTTAGGAATGCATGTTTTTCGTAACCTTCTGGCAGACTGTTAGCGGTCGAATCGTTTTATTTTACTATATAGCTGAACACGTACGTGATTGTTCAAACAAACGGTACCTTCGGCCTATTAAAAAAGTATTAACGTGTTCGCATGATAACGTCGGCGATCACGGGCCAGTTTTTTTTGGACCACGTCTGTGGGAAGTCAGTGCGAGTCGCGATTCACGCCGCCCGGTGAATGGTCACCTTTCTCCGACACACAGTCTAGACAACTTCGTTACGACCCGTGAATGAATTCCACATTGGAATGCGGAACGACCATTTATCGTTACCGACCAAATTGTCTGCATGCATTGTGCGAGTGAAATTGTCTTGAATAATTAAATACTCCTTAGGTCACTGGACAAACGAGAGATATTGTATCGACACTGTCGTGTAACAATGTCATATCTACAAAATGGAGAGTAGTTTAAAATTTTTGACTCAAATATTTCTACACTTTTCCCTAAACGATTTAATTAATGATAAGTTACAATTAGTATACAAAAATATGCAGAGATATGCGAGTCCAAACCTTTAAGCTACTCTCTTGTAAAGTAGTCATTTTGTAGATGTGACATCGTTCTACGACAGTGTTAATACCGAAACGAGAGATGTGTTATATTTGAATGCATTTTGAAAAAAAATTCTAAAATAATTCTGGACTTGTGTATCAGTCATTGCTGTAGGTTCAGTTATTTTAATATTCCAAAAAAGTTCTCTATCGGCGGTCATATATCAAAGTCTCTATATAAGTGCAGCACCAATGTTAAATGACATAGTTCAGTAGTAGGATGTCTGGGTAATTATTCACACAGCCGACGACAGTAAGACGCTAGCGTGGTAAAATTTCTCCTCTGTCCTAGTGATCTCGGCCCATTATTTTCTGCAGTCACGTTTTCATTGCGAACCTATAAAATAGCATTAGACCCTTTGAGGCGCGGAATCTTAGAAAATAAAAATACCCACGCTGCACAGGAATTTTATATCGTTTAAAATTGAGAAAAATTAGTATATTTTTATTAATAAAGTAATACAGTTATATAAAAATATACAAAATATAATTTCATAGTTATAAAGTGGGATTCATATAGTCCCACCATGCGTTTTTACGCATTAAAAGATGGGGCATTTTTAATATGTACCACCGTGCCCCAAAGGGTTTTGTATTAAAGTATAACGATTGTTGTTGGAAAGTATAACGCACGATGTTTAAAAAAGTTAAAATTTCACCTGGCCTATGTTATTAGAATTTTAATGACACCATATAAGATTTGTATTGAAATAAAGAATCACACACGTACCTATAAACAGTTTTTATAATTATAATAGGCACACATCTAGTTTTAAGTCGTGTGAAAGGAATATAATTTAGAAAGATGTACTTTATTGTTTAGGTTTCACTTATCCTGTGTTTTCCGAGACAATGTCACCACACTCGTGTGAATCCGTTCAGGCGCATAGAATTTATATTTCGAATATCACATATGTTGTTTATAATTATTTATGTATAATTATAATAAGCATTTACACTTTTGATTGTGGTCGTTTAACTGGATGCTATTTAGAAAGTTATAGATGAGAAATAAATCTAATCGGAAAGTGATTGTGTGGGTAAACACCGCGTGTAGTATATAAGGAAAATGAGTATTATATAGATCTGATACGGAGCCGACGATGTGTGACGGGTTAGCCCTAAAGTGCCCCGCGGTGTCATCGACCGCCGGCCAAGGTTTTTGCGCGTCCAACGGTGCTGTTATTTTAATAATTGAATGAGTATGGAAGGCACCGCGACTTAACGGTGAATGGATGAATGTGTGGTGTTTTTCAGGCTCGAAATACTAATAGTTGCTGCTTACATTAACTGTTTAAAGACTGGAATAGTCTTCCTGCGTCGGTATTTCCGCCCGATTATAATGTAGGTGTCTTTAAGACAAGAGTGAGTAGGTTTTTATTAAGCTAGTACGTTTTACCACCCTAGG
>WUAW01000390.1:19162-37965 GCA_017165845.1 Thaumetopoea pityocampa | reverse complement strand
TCTTTCAAGAGCGGAGTTTGTTTTGAATAAAATATATTCAATGAGAATGTATTTAATTTATAATTTAGGTATCTTTAAGACAAGAGTGAATAGGTTTATATTAAACTAGTACGTTTTATCACCCTAGATTACCCTCCGTGCTCGTATACACAGGGGTCTATAACAACTCGAGTCTTTCGTAGTATCAACGAGCGTATCTACATTGGAATTGTAGCAGTCACTAATCTCTTACTCTAATAAGATTCGAGACTGACAAATCTATTGTGAAGCAAAGACTTATTTGAAAGAAACAATTGAAAAGTTGCTTCCAACAGCTGAGCCTTTAGACGGAAATTTTGAAGAGTCTGTAGAAGAATTTGAAGAAGTTTCTGGTGAAGAACCGTGACACTCTTCATCGTCCTAGTCTGCTTTACAGTAATATTGTTGCATTTTAAATATTTTAAATTTATTACTACAAAATATATTAATAACAATAATAAAATGTATTTATATTCGAAATCATTATCCTAAACAATTACTTAAGCAATAAAACATCAAACTAAATCATTACAATTAATAAAATATATTATTATAATTTTGTCCGGCTAGAGGGATAGAAAACCTATAGGGGATTTCGAACGCACATAGGTGCGGCGGGTTATCATACCTACCTCGTAGACATCCCTGCCACCTGTATGAAGCGCTTTCTTTCCATGTTCATAATACATGCTGCCAAAACAGGAATAGTATTCCGGCGTATTTCCGTCCAATTATAATTTATGTAGGTGTCTTTAAGACAAGAGTGAATAGGTTTTTACACGCTTTATATTAGATTGACTTGTCTATCTATCTATCTATGTAACGGAATTTTGGACACGATTTTTATCCGCTTAAAACCATCGGATCGACTTAAAACTTTGCATACTTCTAAAGGACCGATGACAATACAATAATTTCATAATTTTTTTCAAAGATCCTCGCCAGGATCATCAGGATATTAAAAAAAACCCGAGCTAAAAAATAAATAATAGTTTAAAAAACTAACACAAGAAGCTTATAAGAAAACCGAACTAAAAATTAAAAATAATTTTACAATAAAAACGTGGGGTGCGCTGTATCAATTAATATATTTGATAATAAACAGATATTGCCAAAAGTAAATGCTCCAAGAAGAAAACGTAAGTCATAAAAAGCACCCCACGCTTTTGATTGTAAAATTATTTTTTATTTTTTAGTTCGATTTTCTTATAAAGCGTGTTGTTTTAGTTTTTTAAACTATTATTTTTGTTAAGCTCGTTTTACCACCCTAGGTTATATCACCATTTACCGTCAGGTGGGATTGTAATTAAGTACTGGCTTGAATGTGGCAAAAAAAAAATTATATAAGCAGTGTACAAGTTGGTGTGTCATCTGTGTCACGTGACATTCCGTATCGTTACTGCTAGCGTATATTAGTTTCGCGCGCTAGTAGCGGCGCGCTGGCCGCGAAGGCACAGCGTCCTTATCGACGGCGACTCGTATTGCGCATCAACGAGGCCACGTGTATAAACATTGTATGACAACAATAACACGTTGCGAGCAAGGACGTGCCGACGAGGGACGTCCCGCTGTATCGCGCGCTCATAGATTAATCGCTCAACGAACACGATCCGTGTTCAGTCACACTAGTTCAACACACGTCTAACGGTACAGACGACAAAATAGTGAGATGAGTGCTTCATCAGCGACCGCCGCGGACAATGGTATCCGTACAGCGTTTTGTGTTTTGAGTGGTGTGAAGTGTAGTATACGTTAATGCGATATGATGGCTGCCTACGTTGATAGTGGACCCGTCAGTGCTGGTAGTAAGTTTCACTGTTACTTTTGATTTCTCATTCATTGGCTTTCCACGAAGATCTCCTTGATGTAGTAATGGAGTGACGATTGAGAACTGCGCAGTTATATCAAACTGCGAACGGCCATATATTTTGCTTAAACTTCCATGTCACGGTTTTAATATGGCCTTGTGCTTAATACTGCTTAATTAAAGTACATAGTAGACTGATAAAATGTGTTGAGTTGTTGCTAGTGTGATTTCAGTTACAAATGGACCTTTCCTTGCTTCAAGGTAAATTCAAACTTACCTGGTAAATTAAAACTGCTCTGACGAATTGAAAAGTAATAAATTGTAATAATAACTAGCTGTTGCCTACGTGCTTCGCTCACGTGTTTAGTTTATTTTTAATCTTTAGTTTTAATTACTGTAGTACCTCTTTGTTAAGGACGTTTGCGGTGTTCCATTTTGGGGCTAAAATTACTAAGCTAATTCACCTTCTCTGGAGTAAAATTTTGAAAAACGCCGATATAAGTGTACATTTATTTCTAACGAGAAACAGGTAAAAATACAACATGAAATACATGCATGAATCCTACTTCCCATATAAACTTAAACCCCCTAAATTCACTCTCTTGGGGGTAAAATTTTGAAAACGCTGATATACGTATACATTTATTTCTGACCAGAAGTAGGTAAGTATATTAAATTTCGTGCTTCTTATTTTGAAAATGACAGACTTCGATAAAACCGTTCATCCCTCATTTTACCCTTTTAAGGGCGAAATTTCCAGAAACCTTTCTTAGTGGGTGTTTACAACATAAAAGTCATCGACTGATATACTCATTGATTTAATCTGAAACTAGGATTATCTGTATTTTGGGTACTAGACAACGATATACATACCTGTATACATAATTACAATACATAAATAGATAAATACGTCTATGATACGAAAACGAACATTTGTACTCATCACAGAAAAGTTTGGTCCTTACTATAGGATTCGAACCCGGTACTCATTAGCACAGAAAGCAGGGTTACTCTAACTGTACCAATCAGTCTAAACGTTATAGTGGTATTACATTCAATTAATACAAATGTACACGGGGGTATGAAATTAATTTACAAAATTGCAAATGCAGTTTGTAAACAGCGTGCGATGCTAGCGTGCGCCCCCCGCACCGACATAGCGACGACTGGCCGCATTCCTGGCATAACTACCACACCACCACAGGTTGTCGGCCGGTGCATCGGCCGGTCTCAGGCGGCTCGCCCCGGCAGTGACGTAGCGATGCGTCGCCGCCCGTTCGTCGGCCCGAACGATGTCTGCATCATACATTGTCAAAAAAAGTTGGTCAAAATGGTTGCCAATGGTTGGTCAAAAGATCTTGATCTCGCATGCAAGACGCCAGAAAGATACGTAAACGAGAATTGGCATAGGCTGAGAATCTTTATCATCACTATCATATAGCGAAGTCGCAGGATTTAGCTAGTTCGAAGTGTTTTAGTAACACTGAACAGCTCTACTTTGTCGCTTGATAAGAACAGAAACTAATTCGATAAGTAGTAAAAATATCAATACTAAAACTTGTTTTACTACTGCAAAACCAAGGCTGGGTATATTTCGTCTCAATCTAGGCAACACTAATCTTACTCGAAGACAATGCTCCTAAGGAGGTGCTTGATCCTGTCGCAGAGCTTTCTTTGCTCCGCATAATTAGAGTACTCATTTTAAAGTTAAAATTCTTTTATTGTTAATCTTCCCGAGCGACGATAAAAAAATTGCGTGCGCTTGCTTTCCCCAATTGCAGTCTTTCTACACCGAATTGCCATATGATACTTATAATTGTTCAGTACCGTTACCACACAGCATTTTTTATCGTTTTTGGCATATAATCAAACTTAAGATTGATTTGCGTGTGCAGTTAGTTAGAAAGTGAATCTGATAGTGCCATACATTTTATTGACAGTCGAACAAAAAAATTCTTTTAAACTTACATTAAAAATAATGTTTCGGAAATCTATTTTATCATGATCATCGTCATCAGTCCGTGGAAGTCCTTCTCCTTAAAAGGAGGAATTTGCCATAATCTCTACGCTTGGCAGGCGTCTTGGAGATCGCAGTAGATTTTGTTTGAATAATAACATAACGTTGCTGCTCATTATCCAGATACATCCCTTAGTTCTCCCAGCATTCACGGGAAGATATAGAGTGACGCTTTTATTATGCTAGCGCCACACAGCAATGTATTATTTATAATAATGTTAGTGTTATGTTTTTACGGAACTAGGAAGCATGATTTTAATGCTAATAGGCGGATGCGACCCAAATCGTTCCGTTGTCGTAAGTACGTCCATTGATCCGAAGCGACCGTATGGTTAGTTGTCCGGATGTAGATAAATTTAACGCGTTTATATGTGCCACAAAATATTGAAATAACTCTGTTATAGTGTTACAGCCATTTCGCTTTTATTGAATTCAGTTGTATGGTCCGAGGTGAGACTTCAGCAGACCTATCGAATTTCTGAATTCTAAAATGGGGAGTTGCTACGAGTATTGTATATCGTATGAGAAAATGATAATGGTAGATTTACCGGTTCTTTTCAGTTTTTGTTTTGAATAATGTTAAGAAAGAGTTCATTTATTGTTTACTGTCACAGATTAATCATTATATGTACATATGTTGTACTGTAATATTATAAAATGGTGGTTCCCGACTCACTGACAATATATAGACGATTCTACGTAAGATTTAAACACGAAAATGAAAAAAAAAATGTTTAATTTTAGTACATTGAAAAGCAATAAGGAACAATTTTTTATAACCCAAAACTTATAAGGCGATTTTGATTAATTACAATATTATATTGACCAATATAGTACTGATTTGTATTCAGTTAAATATGCTAGTTACCTGCCATTTAATTTAGATTAAAATTGCCTATATCATATTATTTATATGAACAAATACTTTAGAACATGAAATTAATTAAATAACGCCATATTTATAAATTGCACCCGTGCGAAGCTGGAGCGGGTTGCCAGTGTAAAATATTTGTTCGAATATGACGAGGTCACAAAACGTTTCTGCAGATAACACATCAAAATTCTAATTTCAAAATAAACTACGCAGTTGCATGCTCGCTGTGTGACGATAGCACATCAAATGCGTGTGCTCGGCGCATTTCTATGTACCCACTCGATAATAAGTCTTATTGACAGGGCACCAACTTAACCGCTATCAACCTTTTTATTAGCTTGAATTTATTTTTACTTGCATCTATGTGAACCATTTCATGCTGTTTTTTTGTTTTATATATGCTGTAATTGTAATGATCGTACAGTTCATATTATAATCAACAACCAGCCCAGGTAATATTTATGATCTTGATAAATTTGTTGTCTGTTTGTCCATGGCCTTTTTCTTGTCACACATTTCAGATTATCCGCACATCTTGCCAAAATTTAAAATTTCACTGTCATCACTTGGATAGTTCTACCACTGCGTTTCTCGCGCAATTTCTTTCCACGTACCGCCATGCTATGAAATGAGCTCTCAGCGGCGGTTTTTCCAAGCAGATACGACTTGAGGAACTTCAAGAAATGAACTTAAACTCTTAAAGGCCAGCAACGCAATTGGGATCCATGTGATATTGCGAGTGTCTATGGGCAACGTTGACCATTTACCATCAAGTGACCCGCTTGCCACATACATATGTATGGAGGTAGTGATGACAGTTACATATGAAACAAAATATAGCTTAAATGGCCACCGTTGTTCTGTTGGCAGGTATGCACTTTTGACAGAATTTTGCAGTAAGGGCTGCTGGATTTGACGAATTTGACGTGCAATTTCGTTTTTAGTTCCTCAGTAGTCTTATGGTTCGCGTAGACCTTTCTTTAAAAAAAGTACCCCAGAGAAAATAGTTCAAACAAGTTAAATCACCACTTTTTGGGCAACCAATTTTGATCTCCAAAACGAGAGATGACACGACCTGAAAACTTAGTTTGAAACGAACATTGTTTCACGTGCGATATGACAGGTAGCGCCATCCTGTTGAAACCACATCTTATTTAAGTCAATTCCGTCTAATTTTTGCCAAAAAAAGTGTGTCAACATGGCGCGGTAACGATCGATGGCCGTCGACAGTCACAGCGGCAGTTTCACCATTTTGGTCCTATTATCTCTCCTGCGGGCATGGCATATCAAATTGTCACTTTTTGAGGATGTAACGGAAGTTCTTAAATGGCGTGTGGACTTTCATCTCTCCAAATCCGAGAATTCGGTTTGTTAACGAAGCCCGTTAAGGTGGAAATGAGCATCGTCACAAAGATGATTTTGTAATTCATCGTCAATTTGCAGTTGTTCCAAGATCCGGTTTGTAAAGTTTCTGCGCGGTATGGTCGTTAGGCTGCAGCTGTTGATTCAGCTGGATCTTGTAAGCATGAGGGTGTAAATTTTTTCTTAAAATTCGTTGAAGAGTGCTGCGATGAAGGTTTAGTTCCTGGCAACGATGTCGAATTGGGGTATTTGGTCGTGCTGCCACACTGTCCCTCACAGCTGTGATATTTATCGCCGATCTTTTGGGCAGATGACGGGTAAGGTCTCTCATCTTTCAATGAAAACGTCCGCTCAAATTTTTTGATGAGATCTTCAATAGCAGGCCGCGACCGTCGATTGTGCACGCCCACATGATCACGTAACTTGTGTCGTCGCAGTAAGATTCTCGCCATATTTGTAATGGGATTTCACTATTAACAAACGTTCTTCCAAGATGTGATGCACCATTTTCGGAAATGTCTATGTTTTAATTAATCAAACACCAAATATGGCTGACTCAATAATTAACAGTCGAAAATGGCGCGCAATTCGAAATTCAAGTTCTTGCTGTGAGACACCTTTTTTATGGGAAATCTGCCCCCGTCCCTTTTTAATTGGGACGTAGGGGATCGTTATGGTACCAAATAATAATAATTCATTCAAATTTTCAGCTCTTAAGCAGTTTCCGAGTTTTTGCCAAATATCTATTTCCGATTTATTTTTTAAAATGGTAAAATTGAAAATTAATCTATGACGATTTTTTTATGAGTAGAAGACATAAGAAAATATTTTATTTTTGATTCCTAGATGTACAGCTGATTTTTAGGGGAAGAAAAAAAATAATATTATTTTCAATGTGTTCTTGGGAAGTTGTAGTTGTATTATAAGTACACAGCCGGTCAAAAAAGTTTATAACCAGTTATAAATAACTTAGGAAGTTAACCCTAAGTATACAAAAAGTATTGATAGGAAAAAAACTTGCACACATGCATATGCTATTATCATTGTGGAATATTTAAAACGTCATTTTTTATGATTTTTAATTAAAGGTGCAGTAAACGCGCATTCTTTATAAACAACAACAGTACCCGGCGAGAGCCAGTGAGGTAGGTTCATTGTTGTTTTTATGGCCTCATCTTTACAAATTAAACATAAACACTAACAATAAAAAAGGTATTATAGTATTGTGTGTAGTAGTTAACAAAATATCATAGCAATGTAAGTAGGAACTATAAAATCTATAAGTTATAATTATTATCTAAATTTAAACTATTATTCATTAAATTATTTATTTATTACCTTTATTATTTATTTAACATTGCTGAAATTTTTGATTGTTTTAGCTTCATAAAACATGTTTGCTATTTTCCCCTTTATTATATCTTTAATGTAAAATCCTTTGTTCAAAAAATTCTGGGAAAAATTCCAGATTTTTTTTAGCAAAAGAAGCAGTGAACGTCCCGTAAAATAACGAAAATGCATCGATGACACACCTTTAAAAGAAATCATTTATCTTGTCTGATATAAAACAATATATTGTGTTTATTTTATTAGGATGGTCCAAAACTTTTGGATTACAGTGCATATTTGTCACCTGTTGTGTCCTCTTTAAATTCAATTAGGTTCAATTTCAAAAGATTTGCCTGTATTTACATAGATAATGTAACTTAATCAGAACTCGTGAGACGCTCTATACTCGTACTTCGACAAAAGTTGCTAGTGAACGAGTATCGTCGGTGTTTTATATATTACAGAATGTCACGACGTGCCAGACGGTACATAAATAACACTAAATTAAATTGTCTGCGACCCCTAGGTTCTACATTATAAAGTTCATATTCGCTGCTTGGTTTACATGTCAAAACATTTGAACTAATGGTGATAAATATCTTTCTTTGGGCTTTATCGGACCTTGGACCACGGACTCAATCGAAGTTTATAGTCTCATTTTTAGCAATTTTATTTTACGATTTGAAATGAATTTTTAATGGCATAATGTTGCTTGACGATCGAAATTTATTGTCATAAAGATTTACATTTACAGTTTTTTTGTGAAGTTTAACTGGTTTGAAAGTGGCAGTTAATGAGTTAATTATTACAATAGGTCAACAAAACATAACAGTCAGAAGTTACTCACATACTACAGAAGTCAACACGCATGAACTTGGAAGTTGCTAAGACTCATCGGCTGATGTCATTAAGCCGATGTATCATGGTATGGCCATTCTTAACGTAGACTCTCCGAATTTTCGCGCCTTTTGCACAAACTTCGGTCTGGCCAAGACTCCTCGGCCGATGTGGATAAGCAGATGTATCACTGCCACTCTTAACGTAGACTCTCCGAATTTTCGCGCCTTTTGCACAAACTTCGGTCTGGCCAAGACTTCTCGGCCGATGTGGATAAGCAGATGAGCCATTTTCACTCTCAACGTACTCTCCAAATTTTCGCGCTTTTCGCATGAATTTGGTCAGCTTGAGCCCCGTCGGCCAATGTGTAAGTTACTTATATTTTTCGGAAAGAAATATGACCTACAAAATTCGTAAAGTAGCTAAAATATTGAAGTGAGTAGACTCGCTACGTAGAACGATGTCGAACAAGTGGGATTATATTGAGTAGTTAGCTGTACCTTACTAATGAAAGCTAGTAAGAAGTAAAAATGCTTGAGGGTAGTTAGTAAGAGCAGAGTGCCAACATTTTGACCTTCTACAGTTTTCTTGTTTTTCATATATACACACATGTTTCGAAACGTTGACTCTTTTCAAACAAGAAACCATTTCAGATTTTTTCTCTTTTTTGTCGAAGGCCATTCCAAAATTGAATGAAGTGTTAAAACAAACGAAATCCATTTTTCAAGTTGACGTAGTCCGTATATAATGAGTCATGTTCCAATCAATTCCATCATTCACTTCTGCTATGATAGAACTATATATTATATACTAGCCCCACGTGGGCGGTGATCAGGTGAACACGGCTCATTCGACGATGACCGCGTTATTATGACATCTGAACGATTGAAATAAGCCGCCCGCGCCGCCCATAACTAATGACTAAATTTAATACCTTCTGAACAATATTTATTTTTTAACGGTGATGCAGTGGTTCTATGTCGCACATTTAGATACGTAGGTTATTGAATATAATCTGGCTTTTCAAAAAAAAATATGTACTCAATATTTTCATGCGCATCTCCATGTTTCGGAAGACACCTAAAAGACCTCAAAAATTGGAAAAACTTCAAGTGCTAGTTCTTGGGTTACGATATTGGAGATTAATCAATCTGCACCGATAGTTATGGTATTTTAAAACATAGGTTGCGACTTGACAAATGCGAGCAATCGGCACTATCGATAAACATTATTCTGTATCGATTGGACAAATCACTCTATACTAATCGAGCGGATTAAGCACTTCTACTATGAGTTTTTTATAAATACAGTGGGCCCTCGACTCTCGCACATAATTGGTTCCTGAAAGTGTGTGCGAATGTTGAAATGTTCGAAAGTAGAGGGATATAAAAAATATGCACCAAAAGCTGTGTTTTTAAGTATTTAATCAATATGTATACATAACGAGATAAAGGGTGTGTGCTTTCAGGTGTTTCTTTTATAAACCCGTCAACAGTTAGTTGAATACCACCCTTTTTTTCTTTTCTCGATAAAGATTTGTGCGAAAGTAGAATGTGCGAAAGTCGAGGGCCGCCTGTATTTCACTTCATTTAACATTTAAAAAAAGTATTAACTAATCGTATCCCGTGGCGACACGACCCGAGATAAAGATTTAATTATTGACGCCGACCGTAACACGTGCCGGTCAGTGTGCGGAGTTAGCTACTCGTCGCTCGTTCGTTGAAACGTGTTTTGTTTGTTGCAGTGGGCGTGGTGGGCGGCGGTATGCCCGAGGCCACCGGCGGCGATAGGCGGCACGTGCCGCTCTACGGAAGACTGGTCGCCGAAGACCAGCTGGCGCCGCTGAGCGCGCCCTCCGACATTCAGGTGAGCGCCGCGGTGCGCGACCCCCGAGCTTTCAGCTGCTACCGCAGCCCCGCTCAGGTAAATGATGCACGAGGCAGTTTGGTGGGGTGATACGTGCCGACCGATAACGATTCCTTTACTGTATGGTGCTGTATTTACATGAACTCGGTCCTTGTGCGCATACACTAACCGTTTCTTAAGCCGGTGACCCGCGGTACACCGCGCCTCTGTTGTTTTATTAAAAGAGCCATTAACACGCGCGTCTAGACATTACGCGCAGGTAAATAAATTAGTCAGTAAAGTGCCGCTAATTAGCCTCAACAACTGTGTTCACTTTCACAGAAACGCCACTTACGTATTTAGTTAGTGTTGAGTACGAGCGACCAACGATCGATAGATACCCCTCGTCCGCACTGGGTTAATTAAATAAATATGTCTGAACACTGTTTGTAGCGTTAAAAGATTGTGTTTTCCTCATAATCTGTCTGTGCTAACTTAGTTTGTTGGTAATGGGCGATATAATGACGATAAATAAATTTCGCGGCGCTAAATAATGTCGGGGCTAATGTGTGCTTATAATTGACAGACTGACATTATTGTAGGCTCGGCGCAGGAGGTGACTGATTGATCAGCATTTTATTCAATACGTGCTTATACAAACCGACTCGTGTATTATGGTTCTAAGTGTGCCTTTTATTTACCTTCATTTAGTGCTGTATTCTTTGTATCGTTTATTTTGGTCACCTAGTGATACGTTTTTATGTTTGATGTATGCAAATTTTCTATTGCACATATTTTAAACTGCTTTATTTACGTAGTGTCACGTTAAGGTACCCCCAAATATAGCTTCTTTTGCTTTTAAATATTTGTTGCTTTTACAGTTTTCTGAGCACTAATTGATATGTCTCCCATGCACAGGCGATGCAAGCCCGAATACCACATCACTTTCGGGACCCGTCAACGGCACCTCTAAGAAAGCTCAGCGTAGACCTTATCAAAACCTACAAACACATTAACGAGGTGAGCCACTAATAATAATTACTTAGTTATAATTAGCGATACAAAATTTTGGCTTACCAATGTTCTCAAACCATTTACTAAGGTTCCATGGTTCGCTAAGAACATGTAATTGACTGCACGGATGGCGCAGTGGTTTAAGTGGTCGCTTCTCCACTGCGCTGTCGAGTGTTGTGGGTTCGATCCCCACACGAGACAACAACTTTGTGTAATCCACAAATGGTTGTTCTGAGTCTGGGTGTTCTTTGTGTCCGTTATTTGAATGTTTGTAAAGTCCCCGCGATACAGGAATTAATCCTAATGCGGGAGTTGTCTTATAAAAGAATACATTTTTTTAATTATAACTATTAGAGATTTAGATAGAGAGTACCAATCACTGTTTTATAGAAACCTGATATAGTGATCTTTATCCGTATTGCTCAGTGATCCACCACATCACTGAAGGCTGAAACGTCAGAATAACATATGGGCCTATATCGAATAATGTTAACTGCAGCGGTACGTCTTCGTTGGAAAGTAACCTCTGACGACATTTTGTATTCCCAATACAAATCTGCTTATTCATAACTAAAATAAAGTCATATCAATCATATGATAATAGAAATTAAAAAAAAATAGAAATATTGTTTCTAATTAAATTAATAATAGCACTTAACTAAAATTGACGACAGTTATGGACAGTCACATCGAATAACATCTGTTTGTTCGTTTAATCCGGAATTAGTCGTCGACTGCGGTAATTAATTTACTTGCACCATTCCATATATACATACAACCGCTATTGTTGATTCTCGCTCGAATCTATTAAACGGTGAGCACTTTGGTAATTATCGTTTACATGTATCGTGATACGTGGAAATTGCTCATCAACATTGCATTATGGTTTTTTTCTTAAGCGGCACAGGCTTACTAGGTTGTGTGCAAGTGCATTGCCATCCGCTCCAGAGAGAGGTCTTAGATTCGTATTTAGTCGTGGTGTACAATAAGTGGTGTGATTAAATATATGAAGGCTTAAATATGAAAACAAAATCGTGAGGAAATCTGCGGCTTAGCTCCGCACTTGTCTACTAAATTATATTTTTCTTGGATGATCAAACTATGAATGTGGTATTGGTGTTCCCCAAACCTCAAAAAAGTGCGCTGGTTGGGTACCCGTGAGTCCAACCGGATAAGATTTGACTTCTCCCTGCCATCAGTAGATGGTAAAGGATGCGTCATGTGGAGACGTAGCATCTTTCTGACGTTATATCTCGAAAGCACATCGCTGAGTGACATTGCGAGAGAGCTGATCCTAAGCGCTGTAGTGACGATGCGATTCGCCTTCGTTACAGCTCAGTGGCTCCTGACTTTATAAAACAGACTAACGGATATTATGTCGTTAGCGGGGTTCTTGTATTAGCAGAGGACCTAGGAGATTGTAGGTGGAATAAGCGGGAAGCCTAACTTACAACCTAAAATAATTCGACTTGTATTGCTCATGCTGTTATAAACACCTCGTGGTGCTGTAGAAGTAAGTCCAATGCTTCTTCCAGGAGTGAACAGATGGCAAGGTACTGGGGGGCATCGGATAAGTTATTATGTTATAGCGTGATGCGTGATATCAACGGTGAAGTTGATGAAGACGTTTATGATCATGTTAGGGAGTCATCACTTATAGACCGAAGTGTACAGGGGTGGCAGTATTGGAAATGGGAATATCTTCCGATCAGACGGGATTGTGTCTGGCGAGTATTATGTATGTATACGCTAAATCGCTATCAAACTTCATCAGCGTGATTCAGACTTATATGTCAATGTCGTCACTCAAGATTTGCGCCATCTGTCGAGTATGCGTGGTACTGTGTAGCGTAGCGAAGTAAGTCGCCACAGTATTAATCCCGGGTTTCGATGCAGAATACCGCGAAGTTAATAGTTGCGGAGTAGCAGTACACAAAGTAGGAGCCTGACAGCACCCCCGCATGCCGTTGCAACTTGTGTTTGTTCCCATGTTGGATTATCACCGTGATTAAAAGCTTACACCATCTAATTTCTAAATGTGTACAAATCATCTGTTACATAGATGTGCAAAAAGTTCAAAGGCCTTAGGTAATATTTACTGATAGAGTCATTCACAATTACTACAGCCAAGCGAAAGGGCAAAAATACTTTTAGTTATTAGTAGCACGATAAACATTTAGAGCCTACACTCTTTGTCGCTTGCGACCTTTTTCGACTGGCGGGCGGACGGTTGCTAGGAAGCGGTCCGTCCGCGTGGGAGCAGATTTATTGCATCGTAAATAAAAAATCCAAATAGAAACTCTTCAATGGACTAGTGATCGTGTTAATATCGTTCACATATGAATTGTGCATAAAAAGTGTTTTCCCTATAGTGGCCGGTAGCGCTTTTCGTATATAGGATGCAGATATTATAGTGTAAAACAATATAAGAATGGATATAAATGAATCTTCAATTTTTTACTACATTTACCTGTGGCTCCGAACGCATGGATTATATATTTTATGCGATTGTACTTAATTTATCCGAAATAGTTTATTCCTTCCTGGCTCTCTAATACGGGAGTGAACAACTTTTGGAAAATTATTTTAAACGGTTTATATGTTCAAAAATCATACTCGCGTATAAATATTTACTTAATATTACACCTTTAAATGAAATAAAAACATATTTTTCAATTTAAGTAAAAAAAATGTCACATTAACGTGTGACGTCATTATGCAATAAACATGACTAAGGTTATGTGCAAAGTTGATTTTGCTTAAAATTTAACTGAGAATTTAAGTTATGCTTGTGAATACACTCTACATGTCTGTGATCTCATCCTCAAAATATACCCATCTGATTTATTATCTGCCTCCGCGCGCACGAGGCTTTCTTCATACGGGATGGTGACAACCATCGGAAACTCCCTCGACTGTACACTGTTCATCAACACGACATCAGGCTAATTAGCGATAATATTCGCATGCGAAATGATGGACAGCCGTCAGTCAGTTGAGTACAGCCACCATCGTATTACGGCATGCTCTGCCTGTCGAGACCACATCATTATTATTTATATTTATTCAATTATTTTTTTTTATAAAATATACATAAAAATTCAAAAATGCAATTTTCATATATATTATATAAAAAATTGCTCTCTGTCGATAACAAGGTCTACGAAACATGCTACCGCTGGTTAGGGCTCCAGAGTGAGGAACCTCGTCACAGTGCGGATCGTATCCAAGAATACTGCCATCTATATTAATGCCTTCACTCATCTGCTTCCCTTGTCCCTTCAGCTTCTGAAGGTATTGGTAAATAAACGAGTCAAAACATTTGGGTTAAAATACCAATCCTAATCAAACCTTAATTTTAACCTATTCACTAAAATTCATCATTTATCCCCAGTAGGTACACATTCGTCACCACGGAGCCCCTAGGGGAGGTGAGACCAGTGTGGTAGACTACGGCCTAATCGAGATTAGGTTTGTAGTCTATCACACTGGCCTAGTGTGGGTTGATAGACTTCACACATTCATACGGGCATGGAGGTTTCCTCACGAAGTTTTTCTTCTCCGTTGAGTGCACCGGTGTTTACAATTATTGTAACGTTAACATATAATGTCAATGTCATACAAGTTGTACGTAAATACCTTGTGCGTTGGATATTCCAAACATTGTGCTTACATGTCAGACGTGTGTTGGTGCTGTGAACGCGGGTTAATGTTCTTGGAAAACGATTTTCTAGCGACACAAATGATTTCATTCGGCGTCAACTTGTTTACGGCGCATGTACTCGGCGCTGTGACCTTTGCGGTCACGTGGGACATTTTCACTGTAGCACCGACCGGGCCGGCCACGCAATAAACGATGCGTCACAGTTTCGCCCGCACACGAGCAGCCAATGACGCCGCGGCCGCTGCACAGAAACGTGCTAAATGACGTAAATGCTATATACTCGCACATACCTACGTACCTATGTGCATTGTTTTCTTGTTTTGCAATTTTGCAGCTATGCATTGCCAGTTTCGGAATTAGGTCGCGGACGCACTGCGCTAACATTGTCTTTGCCGTGACTTGCGTTGACAGTCGAATAATGTTTTTATAGAGGAACGTCGTTTAGAGACAAATCTACTAAATTGTTAATTCAAATTGATTTGACTGCGCTGTCGTGTTAATACTAAGTATTAGGTAGTCATTATGTAGGTGCATTAGTGGTATAGTCATTATAGACACGACTCACAATCGAAAGGTCGTGTAACCTAACTCATGTACGGTCTACATTGTAAACACCAATGTATTTAACGGAAAAGGAAAACTTCGCGAGGAAACGTGCATGCCCATATAGATGTGTGAAGTCTATTAACCCGCTTTATGCCAGCCTGGTAGACTACGGGTTAATCCCCCTCGTGGTGAGGGGAGGTTTGTGCCCCTGTAGTAGGGACGAATATGGACTGGGGATGATGATGATGATTAGGTATTCCACACTACCACGTTAATAAAAACGAATGTGTGTTAGTCTATTTATCTATCTGTTACCTATTTACGACTCCATCACTTAGACATAAATTTGAAATTTGACAAATAGGTAGATATATTAATATTCTGGACACTATTACATATTGATGTAGCCGAAAATTAGGATTCCCTGTATAGATACTTTACTTATATAGATAAATACCAATACATTTATAGATAAACACCCATTACTCAACTACAAACATTAGTGCTTATCACATAAAGTTTGTCCCTAACAGAATTCGAACCCGGACCCAATTGGTATCGAAAGCAGAGCTTTAATAATGTTTTTATTATGTGGAGCAAGCTAATTAGTTTATTATTATTATGTTATCAAAACAATAAATGGCGTCATATTTACCCGAAACGCCTTAATAAGTGGCATTTATCTATTTATACAATAGTAAATGCAAATGCTAGTAATAACTAGCATTTGCCCGTGGCCCCGCCCGTGTGAATGTCGGTTTTCCGTTACATGGGAAATCGTACATTTATATACGTATAAAAAGCCTAAATCACTTTTACTTGACCTCTCATACCTTAACGGCGGCTACTAAATCAGGGATCAAGCTGTATCTTCATTTCTACTGGACCGATTTTGATGAAACATAACGCGGTATTTAAGTCTAGATAGTACCTTAAAGACAGTAATAGTTTGACTAAAATCTACCTGCTAGTTTTTGTGTCAAGCCCTAACAAACAAAGAAACAAACAAACATCGACGGATTTGGTTTCAAAAGCCCTTAATTAGCGATCTGAGTAGTTTGTTTTGTTTTGTTCCGAAATACTGCGGAATGTTTCATCATAATCGGTTTATTAGAATTGAAGATACAGCTTGATCCTTGTTTTAGTAGTTGCCGTTGAAGTACAAGAGCTCTAGTCAAAAGGGTTCTCCTTAGGCTTTAATAAATCTGTGATTGTTTCGGGATTTCCCATGTAGCCGAAAACCGTCATCGGCAAAAGCTACTTAGGATAAAAAGTCCGTATTTAGCGCCTCACAAACAAAAACGTATTTATTAGATTCTAAAAATACATATTTAATATTCCTTGCCGCTGGGGATTTTCCGGCGGCTATGTTTGTTATCGTAATTCATTGACAACGAAACAGCTGTGAAACGATTATTTACGCCAAGTTTCAGCTTATAAGCGGTAATGAATATTTAAAAAGGGCCGTATCCTATTTATTATTCGAACGTCGGGTTAAGCGAAGCTTTCCACGGCCGGGTGTTAAACGGATTATCCATTACATGTTTTGTGTTAACGCCTTAAAATATACCAACATGGGACTACCATAAGTCGCGGGATTGTTAGTGACTAAAAACTGCGGTGCGGTCTTTATCGACTTGTAAACCTGGGGTCAATTGTAGATGATGTCTCTCAGTGCCTGTTCTCTTTCGAACAATTCTACGGGGGGATATTAGACATGCTCCCCAGCTACTCAGCTAATTACTCAAACCGAGGGTAGTCTTACTTGAGGCGCTTACTCAAGGATCATCTACACGGACCCTCGAGGGCCCAGCACCTTGTGTCCGCCATTCCGAAGCCCCCCTTTTTTACATGATGAAAATGCCTGAACACATACTGATGTGCAGAGCACGACATAGCGGTTATGTGGGGGTCTAAAAAACCACGTGAAACCGTCTCTGGCCCTTATTGGCTATATTTATATCTGACTCTAGCCATATTAGAGCAGGGGAATCTCCATATATCAGGAGACACATGTGCTCCTGATCACATGATACATGTGATGACAACTGTACTCCACAGCTGGTTTGTGCATCTGACCCGGCGCATGGGCAGCGAGGGAGATGATGACGATGTTAGCAAGGCCCGGAACCAATTTTAAATATACCGGTTAATAAAGATTTTAACGATTTCGTATATCGTTTTTGTTCAGAACTAAACCGATAAGCGTTTCGTTCTATAACCGATATTAACTGGTTAAATTGAAACGCGGCCAGTAGTAAAATAGCATTGATACCCAAAGTGGTCTATATCGACACCCAGTGGTCGACAATGACCTGCAAGGGGTCCACACCAACTGTCAAAAACACATTTGAAGTTAATAAATTTACAAAAATTTCATATTAACTACGTTTTGTGGATATACCCAAAAGTTTCAAAGGTCAAAAACATTACACAAGTGGTCTACAAGACAAAAAAATTAGGATCTCTACTATAGAGCCTCTAGAGCCTTCTTAGCGGCGTTACATCAAAGAGATTTCAAGGGTATACCGGTTAATAACGGTTAATGAATGCTAACCTTAAAGAGAACTTTATTTGCAAAATAAGGTTTAATATACCGGTTTGAAGGAACCAAATCGAAATGATGATGTTTCTATGCACTTATGACCAAATCGGTTTGAAAAATTAACCGGCTTCCGAGTCCTGAANTGTTTTGTGGATATACCCAAAAGTTTCAAAGGTCAAAAACATTACACAAGTGGTCTACAAGACAAAAAAATTAAGGATCTCTACTATAGAGCCTCTAGAGCCTTCTTAGCGGCGTTACATCAAAGAGATTTCAAGGGTATACCGGTTAATAACGGTTAATGAACGCTAACCTTAAAGAGAACTTTATTTGCAAAATAAGGTTTAATATACCGGTTTGAAGGAACCAAACCGAAATGATGATGTTTCTATGCACTTATGACCAAATCGGTTTGAAAAATTAACCGGCTTCCGAGTCCTGAATCAGACTAGTTAGACTGCAGTCGCTGATCACAACCCCAGGCTTACCGACAGACTTCGGCCACATCGAAATATTGTTAGGGAGCAGAAGAAATTCAAAATAACCTAGCTTTTATAATAACTTGAAAGTTTGAAAGTGTCATCTCAGGTATTAAATTGAACCAACCGGAGTTTATCATCCGTTACAAAACATTTACTACTCCGGCAGTAGAGTGGAGGCTATTAATCTTTGTGTTCGAGAGACACGTGGTGTCTCCCCCAACTTTTATGTTTATTTTCGAACGTGATTATTATTAGAAAATATTCTATTTGCGTTTGTGTGGTGGTCGTTGCCCTATTTGGTGGCGTGTTTACGTGGCGCCCTGCCAGGCGAATGTACTTCGGGGTGATGATGGGCTGGAACATGAACACGGATATGGACGATCATGTATCTAGAGAATGCTTATCCTTACACACATATATATATATATATATATATATATATATATATATATATATATATATA
>WUAW01000384.1:186-10826 GCA_017165845.1 Thaumetopoea pityocampa | reverse complement strand
TATATATATATATATATATACATATATATATAAAATAAAATAAATTTGTTCATAGCTAAAATTCATAACTACACTATATTTTTTCGGATTTCATTTGACCTACAGCATCACAGATATGGCAAGGATTCGGAAGGTATCAAACATATATAAATTGGTTTTGGCGCTTGGAAATTTTGTTGCAATAAAGAAACTCATTTACATGAACAACGAAAATACACTCCTTTTTGGGACAGCCGAGTAAAATCTCGCATTAACATCGGTTCGTATGTGTGGGTGTTAAATATTATAGATAGATAAATACACAGACACTAGTAAACCTAGAATAGAATGCCTTCAGCTTGATAGACACACGACCTACGAAAGTTGTTCAAAACGTGAACAAATTACGAAACCAGGGGACTGAGTTTTTTTTGTAGCGCAAATTTTAAGTCTATGTCTAGCATATGCATGTACTGGTACCACGTGAGGGCAGGCGAAAAACCACTTTAACAGAAGTTCCCAGAATTTTTTTTCTCATAGACCACTTTCAAAACTTAGCTGGTTCCGGTGGACCCTCTGCAGCTACATTTCTACCATATTCCCAAAACTCGACAAAAAATGTGTGTGTAGATTAGATCTAACTATGGAAATTTGCGTACGCTAACGTGGGCCCCCTAGAGTCTCCCGTGGACCCCTGGGCGTCCACCTAGACCACTTTGGAAACTAAGGATTTATAACATCTTTTCATACTCTTTCATCATTTAAGCGTGAACTTGAACTTTTCGAAACATATTGTTTTTTTATTTATTCACAATAACATATACTTTGTAGGGAACCCAAATTTATGGTATTCACAACAGCTAGTCAGATCTAGACCAGCAGTTGAGTGAAAAATACAGGAAACAAATATTCATGTAACATCAAGTATTATATTCTACTTTTATTGCATTAGATTATTGTGTATACTATATTTATAGATTTGTATAGAACAAACATCCATTAGTGTATTATATAAGCCTTAAATAAGTTCGGCGTCGTGGTTCGCCACCCGATACGTCTTGTTTTCCGCAGGGGCGAAAGGTGGGTTATGGAGAGATACTTTGTTCGTAGTACGCGGAAAGAAGTGATCTCTGCCTACCTCAGTTCTTCGGTAGTATAGTAGTCAGTATACCCGCCTGTCACGCGGGAGACCAGGGTTCGATTCCCCGCCGGAGAATAAGGGATAAAGGCTTGATTGTATGTATTTAAATAAGCTCTTGTTTCGTACTCCTTTATTTTACATCAAATAGTTTACCTACCTTATGTAGTGTCAGCACCATCTAAAGGTCAATCGATAGGAAATGCCTCAGGTATTAAGTGCCCCTATGTGCCATTAGTGTAAAAAGTGTAAATAAACAAATAAATAATAAATATCCACTTCATTGGACATTTTTACTTTGTAAGCGGGCCAATTAAAGAGCGACTTCTGCGGACTACGCGGTCACTTTGAACACACTAAATGGTATCAAGATGTGTGTCGGCGGTACATTTATTATCTGATATCTCCTAAGTAGTGTCACGTTGAATAAAATCATTGGCGTGTAGCAGCCACGGATGAGGGATCTACTTAAGAGGAATAATATCAGTGCCGCACGATGTCGAAGAACGTTCGCCGAGTGTCGTGTGTGTAATAAATTAAAAAATGAATGTGGATTATGTGCAACTGCATTGCTTTAATTTAGTTGGTATAATAATAGTCTCTACATTATTAGAGTCGTATTTTGTATACAACCAAAGTGTTAAAACTAATGCGTTAGTACTAAAAGGAAACACAACGTGTAATGGCACCACTTCGCTTTGCGTATCTTTAGGATTCTGTACATTGAGTACATTTATAACAAGGAGTTCTTACAGTTTCGTCTAGTTTCGTCATGTCTATCTTTCGTCCATATTTTTTGAATAGGAGTTTTAACTCCTATTCAAAAACTATTAAGATAACAAAATGTATCGATGGAAGAAAACGTATTTGCTGTAACTAAAACAAAACTTTACACAAGAGACAAAATACTGTCGGAAAATCAAAAACAGAACATAGTTTTTAACCAGATAAGATACATGTATATATACTCTGTAGTAAAAGTATCCATAGATCTTATCTGGTTAATAAGCTATAATATATTTTCTTATTTTGCGACGGTTTTTTTTAGATCTAGTGAAAAGTTTGTTTCAGCTGCTTACAGCAAATACTGCCATCTTCAATTTCCTTCCATCAATATACTAAAACAAAAAAAAAAGAATTAAAAAATCTTAAGACTCCTTATATAAGTGGGTATTATAGGCCGTAAGGTAGGTAACCCTAATTCTATTACCCGGTAACAGCAGCAGGAAGAAGAAATTTCAACCGACGAGGCTACATTGCAAAGCAAAAAGCGAACCAGTGCGACTCCAATCGTATGCCTCATTGGGCACCTTGTAAATATTCTCCTCAGCGTATATGAATCTATTCCCATACGGAAGTATCTGATTTAGCTCTACAAATGCACATACTTTAGGCAATCCCACGCAGGCTCTATTTAACCGTTATCGTACCGCGTCTGCGTCGGAATAATCTTTGTATATCTACTCTACCTCTATATCTTAATACAGTTAAATTGTACAATTTAAGACTAAATCATGTTATATTTTTAAAGTCATATTTGCTTTGAATACGCGAAATACTTATAATATTAGTCTAAATTACTATCGCAAGTGTATATCGCCGACCGCTTTACATTCTCAGAGCCGTCAGAAATAAAATCCTCGTTCGAGTTTTATACCTGGCCCCGATTACAGCCCGTCGTTCTGCTCGTGCAGCCGGGTTCGGTTACGACTAGCTTTATTGGCATTCATCCGTGTTGCAGGCCCAGGCGCCTCTCGAAATACAACTCGCGATTGCTCCTCTGAAGTAAAACGGAAAAGTTAACGTACGGCCATGTATTATAAGTACTATGTACTAAGTATTGTGTACTTAGTACATAGTACTGAGTACTATAATTTTGTTTTATTTTATTACAATTCTTGTATACTAACACCTAATTACAAATGTAGTATAAAATTTTAAATTTAATAAGCCATTTACAAATTTTCCATTTTGAGACTCTAAAATGTACACAAGGTGATAAAAGAAAATTTTAGAAAATTTTTGGGAAAGAAGGGTAATACCACGATATATTATATCATATGTACAAAACGAATTACATAAAATAATATGAGTAAATATAGAAAATCAAAAACTCTTATTGGACATATATATGTATTTACTAAGTACTATATAATAAATACCAAGTACTATGTATCGAGTACTATGTACTGACTACTATGTACTAAATACTGTGTACTAAGTACGAGGTGCGATATCTGGAAGCAATCAATCATTAAATCAAGCTGTTGATTTCAATCATCGCAGCGATCCTCTTTAAGCTTTAACGATACTAGTCTTTCGAGTTTTGTGAAAAAGCTGTAAGAGATTAGACATTATTGAGTACCGTCATCATCATCATACAAGCCCACAAACGTCCACTGCTGAACATGTCCTATGTTTATATCCTCTCATATCCCGCCGAACGGCTGCGAGCTACCCGCATCCACACTATGTTCTTCGGGTATTATTATATTATACTAGCTTTTGCCCTCGGCTTCACCCGTGTGCTAGTCAGTTTTCCGCTACATGGGATATCCCAATACAATCATAGATTTATATAAAATGTCTTAGAGACACTTTTACTTGACCTCTTGTACCTTAACAGTGGCTACTAAGACAGGGACCAATCTGTATCTTCAATTTTACTGGACCGATTTTGATGAAAATTGCCGCAGTATTTAAGTCGGAATAGTACCTTTAAGACTGTAATAGTTAACCAAAATCTACCTGCTGGTTTTCGCGTGAAGCCCGAACAAACAAACAAATAAACAAACATAGACAGATTTGGTTTCAGAAGCCCTTAATTAGTCGATCTAGCTAGTTTGTTTTTAAATATCTTTGCTTTTTAAAATGTTAACATTGAACACCTTTATAATAGTATAGATAAACATAAGTATAGTATTTAGGATTCGTTGATTACATCTTAGCCTCTAAATAAATATCATCACTATCCTCAGTCCATATTCGTCCTCAAACCTCTAATAATCAGGCGAATCTGCGGGCAATAAGCTAGTAAAACATATATTTGGTAGATGGTAACTGCGATGCAAACAAATACGGTCCTCGGTTACTGATCGCTCGCTCGTGAATAACTCGTCTTTTATCTGAACATCGGTTGTGATCGCGATGAAACTGTCAACTGGTGTATCCCTTACATGACGGATTTGATATCTCCATTAAGCTCGTACACCGTCGTCACGACGCAAATAAAAATCCAATTTATACCTAAATATGACAAATAAGGTTTGCTACTGATATGTGCTGTTATGTAATGCAGTGTATATATTCAAGTGGTTGGTGCATGTCATATTGGCAGTACTTCATTGGATTCAAGATGTGCAGTCAAGATAATTAGGTGTGAGGACCTGATACAGCCTACTGCGACGATAAGACTTTTGTATTCTTTTGTCCAGGGGGATTTCATCGACAGTTAGTACACAGGTCAGGGAGTTAGTATTTTAGCCTGTCCGGCAAATAGACTTAAGTGTACGGGTAAGCGACCCCGGCCTCCCGAGCTACTACTGTTTCTTCCTACTTCTTCCGATATAGTAGTATCTTATATCCTATAGTCCTTTTCCTAAATACCATATTCCTTGCTCAATATACCTTTGCTACCTCACCCTCTCTCCTTTCCTTCCTTTTTATGGGAACGCAATGAGGGACTTTAGCGCTTTTGAACCTTGTAAAAATGGTCGTGTCGTGGTTCACCACACGACATCTCTCGTTTTTCCAGGGGAGGGGGGGAAGTGGACTACGGATAGTCACTTTCGTTATAGCAAGTGGAAAGACGTGGTCTCTGCCTACCCCAATTCTTCGGTAGTATAGTGGTCAATATCCTTACTTGTCACGCGAGAGACACGATTTCAATTCCCCGCCGAAAAGCCAGGGCAAAAGGCGTGATTGTATGTACATATGTATAATGAGCAAACATCAAGTTCAATACTACAGTAGCGGTCAATACTTGCCACTAGACGCTATATTCAGCATCCGGCTCTAAATATTACTCGTACACATCGAGCTTCAGAGGCAATCCGTTAGCTTTGGCTCCGTGCTGCAACTGTCACTCACACCTGTATGACGTTTTGTCGCTGACTGATCAGTCGTACAAATTAATCGCAACGTCAGAGACGACTGACTACAAAGTCAAAGCTAATTCCTATCGCCATGGTCCTATTCTAGTTCTTGGTTTATTATACGACCTTATTACTTATATAGCGAAACATCGAAAATAAATAGAAATAGAAATAATAAAATAAATAGAATTTAATTTCGAGAGTCAGGATAAAAATAAATAATAATAAATTGTTAATATATGCTCCAATAATGTTGACACATTTTTCATAAATTCATTGTCGCTCTCATACGAAAAAGCACAGAGAGGGATTCTTGAATTTTCTTATAAAATTTTTGGGACCACATATGACATGGTATAAAAAGAAATCGACTTTTATGGTCTACTACTACTTTCAGGTTTCCATTTATATACAGGACATATATAATATGACAAATATAATATGGTAAAATGAATTGAATTATTAAATCGAATCATCATCATTAATATGCGTCCCCACTGCAGGGGCACGGACCTTCCTTAACTAGGAGGGGGATTAGGCCGTAGTGACCTGATCCTCTTCCTGATACGCCAGCCTGGTGCGTGTTAATAGACTTCGCTGACCCATGCGGGCATGCAGGTTTCTTCATGAAGTTTTCCTTTTCCTTTGAGTACATTGGTGTCTACAATGTAGACCGTAAATAAATTTGAAGCAGTACTATTTTGACTATAAAGTAGTTTAAACCGATTACTGGGTATTAATTTGTACCACTGCTTTCATATAAAACAGTTCTACACATTTAAAGGTTTGAAACAAAAATATATATCGCAACTTTAGCAATAAGACCACTCAAAGATAACTCAATCTAAATTTTGTAATTTTTTTAAATTTTGCATGGTGCGTAAATTTTCATTTAATAGTTGACAGATTTAGTAATAAAGACCGTTCAGTCTGAATCTTGTATGTTTTTTTTTTTAATTTTGCGTGATGTTTAGAATTTCATTTAATTCTTGCTAAGGTCCGCCTAGAAATGAAGACTACTCCATGAATTACTTGCATGGTACAAGGATACGCAATAACGCCACTGCGACATGTACCCGGCTGGCGCGCTCATAAATTAAACGCCGTCATATTTGTTTTTCGAACGAGCGAGTAAATAAATTCCGATCGACGGAGCGTAAATTCGCGCGGTACGTAATCAGCAGTTTTATTCGTCGATTCCGCTGCCTTGATTTCGGTCTTCATTCTTGTCATCAAATGAACGCACTCGTTCTTCATTAGGATATTTTATTTTTTGTTTTTGACGTAAATCGCGTGTAATCGGTACTGAGATCGCTTGATTTTTTTTTTTGCAAAGATCACCATATTTTATCAGTGCGAGATAAAATCCGTAGCGACGTAGCTCAAAGGATTGCAAAGCTGAAGTGGCAGTGGGCGGGCACATAGTTCGCAGAACCGATGGATGTTGGGGTCTTGTATGGATCACGACCGGACCGGAAAACGTAGTATGGGTCGACCCCCGACTAGGTGAAATGATAACCTGATTATGGTACGGGCAATTGGTGGGTATAGGCGGCTCATAGTCACTAAGTATAGCGATTATTAGTCATGTTAAAAGTTAATGTAATAGTCATCATTATCATAATATCAGCCCACAAGCGACCATTGTTGAACATAGGCATCAAATGGTCACCACACCGAGCGCCTATGAGCCGCCTGCATCCACCGATTGCGCGCGATCTTAATCTGGCCATTGGTCCACCAACTCATGGGTTAACCCACAATTACGATTTCACAGTTCGGATTTGTCTATCACTCCTACGGTTTAGAACTCCAACGTCCATCGGTTCTGCAAAATATGTCACGTTCACTGCCACTTCAGCCTTGCAATCCAATATTATATGGAAGTAAATTTTGTCATACTTATTGGTCTCGTTTGTCAACCGTAACCGGTAGACAGTCTAGTTAAACCTTAAACTGGGGATCAGTAATTAACAGACGAGATCAACAAGCCGCTTAATGCTAATGGGGCCTTTCTACGTCAAAGGGCTAAAAGGCGTCGGAGCGCGTCTGTCCGAATAATGACCCAAGTTGTGTTACCCCGCCCTGCGCCCCGCGCCCGGCACCCCCCCGGGTGCACGCCGCGACCCCGTCTGACCCTCGTCAAACGCTCGATTAGCCTAACTAGTATACTGTAATTATCATTTTTAATAACACGATTTTTTTATTTAAATCTCAAGTGATCTTGGTTAATGTCCTACAGATGCAGCGACAAAATTGAATTTTCTTAAAGTGTTAATTTGGATAACATCTAAATGAAAAGCCCTAAAGTAATTAGCAAAGTAGAATCGATGTTACTTCCATAGACGTTATTAGGTGCGACAATGGTTTCGCTAAGAATTAGGCTGCATCATTCCATATACAGCATTTTAACGATTAGTCAACATGATTCTCTATAATAGCGTAACTGTATGTTTACTGTGGGTGCACTAAGAACCAGCAATAGATATAGAAGTGTGTTATCCACATGGGCTAAACCGCAGGTACTAGCTCATAAACGTCCAGTACTAGACATAAGCCTCTTCCATTGACCGCCTCCAAGAGCAACTGAGAGCCGCCTGCATCTACCAATTGTCTGCAATTTTAATAAGTAGGTCATCGGTCCACCTAGTCCGAGTTTGACCTATATCATGCTTTCTGTTTCATGGTTACCACTCCAACACTAGGACTACAAGGTTCATCAGTTCTGTAATCATCTGCCCCGACCACGGCGACTTACAGTCCTTCATCGTCGTGCATATTATCTCGCGGGGAAACTCCGAGATTAGCTCTTCCCATGATTTCCAAGTTTAAATGAAACAATTCGATTGTATTTATAGAACAAATATCATCATCATCATCATCAACAACAAGCTTTGGAAGTCTACTGCTGGACATGAATTTCCTCCTTAAAAAGGCGGGATTTGCCATAAATTTCACGCTTTGCAGGCGTCTTAGAGATCGCAGTACATTTGATTGAATAGTAGAATAACGCTGCTACCTGTTACCCGGGTACATCCCTTCTGGTCCTCACAGCACCCACGAGAAGAGATGGGAGTGACGCTATCATTATGATGGTGCCACGCAGCATTGAACGGGTATATGTAGATAGATACGTATGTTACAAGCCTCGATAAAATTTTATGAAGCTACTGGAGTACTTTGTATGAAAGGTTAATATCGAACTAACAATAGGAAAATATGAGTTCATAAATTAAAGCTAACAATCCTTGCGATATTAAAACTCCCAACTGTTGTATAACAGAGGGAGTTTACGACGCGCTCCCTCTTGGTGTTTCAATGTAATCCCGTTTGATAAAGTTGATAATAAAGTCTAATAATAAAATTTCGAATCTACTTAATACGCTTTTGTATAAACACAATTTATAACTGTCGGAATACGAACGGCTCGTAAAACATACCGCGCGTTATTATGTGGCAAATCGTTGGATTTTGTCGCAGTCATGCACATAAAGTTATAATAATGGACAAATTATGCATTGGTTAAGAATATTTCCTTCACGCTATAGTATAAATTTACTTAGTTGAAAGAGTTATTAATTTATATATATTGTATAGTAAGCAATGGCGTCGCGGTAACAGGGTTTTACTTAACTACCTTTATGTTGTTATTTATGTGCAGATTAACAGTAACACACTCTTATTGGTTAAATAGCTGTTTCCTATGACTCCACGTGTTGATAAAGTTTCTTTCCCTTTGCTTCGCTGATTTTACGAATTCATCTCGAATTCAATATATTTTACTGCTGACCTTTGACCAAAACTTTTGAACCCTCTAAGAGTGCGAATTTCCTAAATTCCTTTCTTAGTGCTTCTCTGTGCTAATAAAGAATATTACCATGAAAATATCACTTCTGGTCTAGACTGAGCGTTAACTGTCAGCCATTTAGCTACACCATGGTTTTATATATTTAGACAGTATACTTATAATATTTGGAACTGTTATATACATTATTACTAAATATTAACATTATTACTAAGAAATATAGATCAGAATTAAATAAAGTGTCTGGAAGATTGGTTAAAATATTGTTCATCTAAGCTTTAACTTGACAACATTGTTTCAATTGAAGTTACACATTTTGTAAATTTTTTATAAACAGTGTTTCGGAAACTCGAATTAATTTAACAACGTTGGTTAATTATTACTAGATGAACAATATTTTGACGAATTCTAATCCATGTTTATTAACAACAGTGTGTGTTAACAACTACTTATTTCGTAATCACTGTAATATTGTTTCGTAGGTAAACTGATTTTTTTTTATCAAATCTAAGTAAAATTTTTAATTCTTATCATTATGCTCAAAAGAACTCTACACAAGACATTGCTAAAACTACTCAAAAGAATCTCAATTCTTTTGAGTAGTTTTAGCAATGTCTTTTACGTATATTATCGGATTTGGTCATGCCCAGTTGAACATTCAACCTATACAAAGAATCGAAACGATTCGATGCGTGAAAACCGTGAAAACGAATGAATAAATTTTTGATATTCACCCACTGTTTGAATAATTAGCAATCGAATGGACGTCCGAATTCAATTCAGCTATGTTTGCACATTCAATTTTTAATTTATAGTTCGAATGTCACGTCATCAATTGTTATTTTAATTTATCTGCATATATATTGTGTTACATTATTTGGCAAGGTTTTTAAAACACTAAAATAAAAACGAAGTTTTTTATATTTATTTTTGGATCATTTTTTAAAATTCTTGCAACGTTTTGATTTCGTAAAAACAAACCTCAATATTATTTCACTAATAAATCAAAAGATTGAAAGCTAAACAGCTGATTACTTAGCAGCTTTTTCATCTTGACAAACATGGCCTTTCCTCTCTCTTTTTTTCAACAGTGTTCCTAAAGATGTCGATTATAAAATTATGTATGGATATGATATAAAAATAATTTTTAATTTGTTAGTTTTGTTTGTATTATAAAATATCACTAATTATAAATAAGTAGTAAGCCGTTGAACATTTTGTATCTGCACATCGATCGCGTTCGCCAAGCGCTCGTGTAACCCTTTGTTCATAATTTGGAGCAGTTTGCAAAACACGTACATTTCGCGTACATAATACACCTTTAATTATAGCTATTTGTGTTCACCGCTACGGAAAATTATTCAAATTCTGTTTAATTTAATGTTTTTCAAGTAATTAATTGCTTCGCACTTTTTCCCCCATCGTAACGTTAACGGGCCGTTTCGCGAATTAAAATCGCCAATTGTAAATAACTACAACACAAGCCATAAAATGTACAATAGTCGAGTGTACCTTGAACATTTTAGCTTGTTTTTGATTTTGTGCTCACACATACACATACACTCACGCCCTTTTCCCTGGCTCTCCGGCGGGGAATCGAACCCTGGTCTCCCGCGTTACAGGC
>WUAW01000381.1:7499-18522 GCA_017165845.1 Thaumetopoea pityocampa | reverse complement strand
ACAGTAGTAGCTCGGGAGGCCGGGGTCGCTTACCCGTATACTTAAGTCTATTTGCCGGACATGCTAAAAGACCGAATACTCCCTGACCTAATAATTATATAACAAAAAAAAAAACAGGAGTCATAGATTTTTATCTATATATGTATTAGCATTTATTTATATATGTATGCATATCGTTGTCTTACATCAAAAACGCAGGGAATCCTGATTTAGGGCTGGATCAATGTGTGCGAAAAAAAGCAAATCAATAATAAATAAATAAACAAATGCTTTATTTTTTATTTTTATAAGTAGGTACTTAATATTATACATATTAAACGTAATTTAATATCTATATCTGACTTCTAACGCTACTTATAAGCGACTGATGCGAGAGCGCGTGATACGTGGTAACTAGCGTAAACTGGTTTATTCCGGTTTTAGTCACTGTGCGGTGTATAAACCCTACTACAAACGCAAAACATCTCCGAGATGATTTATCTGTATTTCAGTCCAAAGTTGCAATGTAAGAATTTATTACGACAAGAACCAAGAAATAATTTATTAAAAATTGTGTTTAAATCACCAAAGTTGACATTATTGTAAAAATAAATGCTAGAATGTGAAACTCCTAAAAGTTTTGACATAAATTATTTTTATTTTTTCTATTTACCGTATTAATTAACGACACATATTTATCATAATGTAAAAATTTAAATTATATATAATATAATAAATATTTATAATTATTTATAGCCTGCAGCTCTTTTTTTTCAGAAATGGCTTGAGACGACACTGGATTGAGAGAGTACCACACTGGACTTTATTCTGAAGACACACACATTGATCTAGTTCCAAACTAGGATTCCCTGTATCTTAGGTACTAGGCAACGATATACATACTTATATACAAAAGATAAATACAATACATAAGTAAATAAATACGTCCATGACGCGGATACAAACATTTGTACTCATCACACAAAGTTTGTCCCTACCGGGATTCGAACCATTTTAATACAAACCCGTGAATTATATCATGAGTATTAGAAGTGACTCGGTATCTGCGTAGGTAAGTGGTTTAACCCAGTTAGTTAGTATTTTAGTTACAAAGTATAATTGCCGACTAATCAGAAAAACGTAGAAAAAATTATGAAGGCTGCTTTACAAAAGCGACCTTAGTGTATCATTAAAAATACAATGTACGAGTGGTGTAATATGAATCGAAAGAAAAAAGAAATAATTGAGCAGCTTTACACGGTTTAATAATTGAAAAGTAATGGAGAAGTCTGTTGTTTGCTAAATGCACGCGCAACCATTACGCGTGCGTGCGTGCGTACTTGTGTGTGTGTGTGTGTGTGTGTTTGGGTGGGTGTTTTTGTGCGTGCGTGCATGCGTGAGTACGTGAGTGCGTGCGTGCGTGCGTACGTGTGTGTGTGTGTGTGTGTGCGTGCGTGCTTGCGTGCGAGCGTTTGTTCGTACGTGCATGCGTGCGTGCGTGCGTTTGTGTGTATATTCGTATTCAACGTCAGGGAGTACTTAATCTTACAGCCTGTCCGGCAAATAAACTTAAATATACGAGTAAGCGACCCCAGCCCCCCCCCCCGAGCTGACTTTTCCTACTCCTTCCGAGATAGTAGTATCCTATATTCTATAGTCCTTTTCCCAAATTTCAGATTCCTTGCTCAATACACGTTACCTACCTCACCCTCTTTCCTTTCCTTTTCATGGGAATGCAACATTTTTGAACTTTATAAAATGGCGTCCTTCGCCGCCTGACATGTCTCGTTACCAGCGGGGGCGAAAAATCGCTAATCGCCATCGGATCGGATAATCGCTTTGTTACATTGGACGATAGCTACGATCAAATGGAAAAGTGATCTCTGCTTACCCCAACTCTTATCGATTCCCCCGGGGAGCCAAGGAAAAAGTGACTGTATGTATGTATCGCAAAGTGATCTTTCATATGAAGTGAAAATACTACGGTATACCCTTTTCCTTAATCGGCATAACTATGTAAACAATGGTAGGGCTCTTTGCTTGATAAACAATTAAGTAAAAAGGGTGGATCAGTTCGTTCGCTCGTAAAAATCACCCGCCCGCCGTATCTTTAATACAATGGTCATTATGACGCTTGCAACAGTGCCAAAATATCGGGAACTCAGTTCATCAATTGTACTCGGAAATATCCTAAAAAACTAAACAATAAATAAATATGGCAATAACTGTTATATTTCAATAATGAATTATTCTGTTTTGTTATTTCCTAATAACTGTTATTGTAAAGTGTTGTCTGTTATCCTGTTATTGTTGTTTTGCGAAACGTTACCATTGTAGAAACAAGCGAAGTGTTAGAATATGAGCGCGCCATTTTCGACAATATTTATGTTGTCCTATAACCTTAACCTTAACCGGGCATGACGAAATATTTCGTCATACACTAACTACAACTGCAATGATCACGACGACATGTTTAATCGTGGAATTTTGCCGTAATATTTTGAACGCATTAAATATGATGAAGTTCATATCTGTTAAATCCTAACAATATGCGAGCATATTGTTACATTCTCGCAATCTATCGCGTTTTTTACGCATTAGTAATAACTAGTTTACTTAAGTTTATTAACAGGTTAAAATACCAGATCCGAAAAAACTTTCGTACAGCAATGCGAGGATTTTTTAAGCTCTACCTATTGTAGGAGTCACGCGACACGCGACCCTGTTTCACGTAGTAAACTCAACATTTTTTTAACGTAAAAATAATGTATGTTCTGTGAATAATTAATGCAAAAGCTCTCCAATGACAAGGCAATTATATTTATTCTGTAGAAAATAATATACTCACGCTGATATACTAAGGGGCATCGTTAGTAGGTATTTATTTGAAATGCTTTATAATTATCATCAGCTCCTGGAATGCTATCACGCTGATCTAATGGTGGTTGGCAGACTTCAAACATCGTTGAGGATATCCCTTACGGGCCGTCGAATAATCACGTGATGTCTTTTAGCAACTTTTAACCCCACCCCCTCCTCCCTCTGGTGATTTGGGCTTTTTCGGGGTGGGAGTTTTTCGATTTAGAAATCGCACGCTCAACGAAAAAATAAATACACGTTATATCTCACTACGTTAGAAAGAGATAGCAAACATTTATAGTGAGCACCGACCTACGTTTCTGTCAAACGGTTCAAATAAATGTTGCGTTATTGCGTATCTTTAGACCGTGTGTTCCGAAATCGCGCCTAAATCTTTTAATTATGACGTTCCTAAACGAAACTGACAGCACCAAAATTGTAGCTATCTCGTTTTGGGGTTTGAAATTAGAAAAAGATAGGGAAGGACCAAATTTAGTTTAGTTCTGTAAAACAGAATCGGCACCGATGGTGATAAAACTAATTTTACTTATAAAATAAAATTTTAAATTATAAGTAGTTTCTGAATGTACGGGGTAAACTTTTACTCTTATATAATAGAAAATACTAATGTAAGAAATATAATGTAAGAAAATATAATAATAAATTATAAAAAAAACATATATTCGAACGAATTAAGTCTTAAAAACATAAATTAGTCAAAAACAAAAATTATTTTAATCCTACGAAATGCACAAATTATGCTTATAAAATAAAATGTTAAAATATAAGTAGTTTCTGAACGTTTCGCGAGCTAATAAATCTATGTACTGTTATTAAATTGTTAAATTTCAAATTTTCAAAAATCAAATATATTTAATAACAAACTACTAAGATCGACTAATTAAGGACTTCTGAAACCGAATCCGTCGATGATTGTTTGTATAAAAACCAGCGGGTAAATTTTGATTAAACTGTTACAGTCTTAAAGACACTATTCATTTTTCAAGGTTTCATCAAAATCGATTCAGGAAAATTGAAGATACAGCTTGATTCCTGTTTTAGTAGCCGCCGCTTAGGTACGAGAGGTCGAGTAAAACTAAAGTTTTTTATATAAATCTATGATTGTATCAGGATTTTCCATGTTGCGGAAAATCGATATTCACGCGGGCAGAGTCGCAGGCAAAAGCTAGTGAAATTAAAAAATGCCAATTCGCAGCGTTCTAAATTCAATACCTTTTTTTTATACTGAGTGAGCAAAATTAATTTTTGCTTATAATTTAAAGCAACAAAGGCTTTTGAGGTAGAAAATTAGTGAGGTGAAAAAATTATTTCTTCGAACAATTTCGACGATTCAACACGAACTGAAAAAGAAACACACTTAAAAAAATGTTCTTAATAAAACAGCGCATTGGTAGGAGTCTGTTTAACAAAGGAAATTTTGAGTTGATTGCTTTTATAATTGTGTTTTGACAACATTAATGTCTGAGACCTATGTCAGACGTGACGGGAAGAATATAAATTTTATAAGATAAATATTATATCATATATATAATAATTTGATATCCAATATGTACTCCTCATCATATACAGATAGGTATGCAGGTTTCCTCACGAAGTTTTATTTATTTACTATTAAACCCGCGGCTCCGCGTGAATGTTGATTTTCGACTATTGAAATTAAAATTAGCGAATTTAAAATGTACCTAACTACAAAAGAACAGAAAAAATATTATAAAACAAAAATTCCTTCTCCTTTGAGTACGGCATTGATGTCTACAATGTAGACAGTACATGAATTAGAAATAACCCAGTGATGCGGGAGCGGGATCGAACCCATGACCTTTTTGATAGCAAAACGTATCTGACACCACTAGACCACGAATGTACGTCTGGAATCTGTTAAATAGTTTAATCTATCTTATCTATTTATTACTATTATAAAATTGTTAAATGTCAAATTTTCAAAAATCAAGATTCAAAAATCAAAATTCAAGATATTTAAAAACAAGCTACTCAAATCGACTAATTAAGGGCTTCTGAAACCGAATGCGTCGATGTTTGTTTGTTTGTTTACTGGTTTGTTTGCTTGTTCGGGCTTCACGAAAAAACCAGCTGGTAGATTTTGGTTAAAAAATTACAGTCTTACAGGTACATACTATTCCGACTTAAATACTGCGGTATGTTTCATCAAAATCGGTCCAGTAGAATTGAAGATACAGCTTGATCCCTGTTTTAGTAGCCGCCGCTAAGGTACAGAGAGAGGACAAGTAAAAGTGATTCGAAGACTTTTTTATATAATTCTATGATTGTGTCGGGATTTCCCATGTTGCAGAATACCGACATTCACGCGGGCGGAGCCGCGCGCAAAAGCTGGTATCAAATCGTCTACCTGTTCCCACAAAGGTCTTTGACTATTAACTATCATTACCGTTCAAATTATTAACGCAAGCGAAGCTACTGGTATTAGTTAGTTGATAAAAAAGTATAATTTATGCTGTGTGGCGCCACCATTATAATAGCGTCACTCATCTCTTACCGTGGTTCCTGTGACAACCAACTAAGAAATGTACCAGGATAACTGGCAAAAGCGTTATCCTGGTATGTTATGATTGTCAAGTGTGAAGACTATGGCAAATCCCTCTTTTTTAAGGGGAAACCCATGTCCAGCAATAGACTTATAACCATAGGCTATTGATGATGATGATGCTGAAATATATAATACACCATAGATGTACCATATACCATATGGTCAGGGAGTACTTAGTCTTTCAGCCTGTCCGGCAAATAGACTTAAGTACACGGGTAAGCGACCCCGGCCTCCCGAGCTACTACTGTCTCTTCTTACTCCTTCCGTGATAGTAGTATCCTATACCCTATCGTCCTTTTCCCAAATCCCATATTCCATGTTCAATACACCTTTCCAACCTCATTTCTTTCCTTTCCTCTCCACTAAGCCGTGAGAACGCAATGAAGAACTTTAACACTTTTGAACCTTATAAAATGGCGGCGTCGTGGTTCCCCACCCAATACGTCTCGTTGCCTGCGGGGGCGAAATGTGGGCTGCAAATAACCTCTTTGCTACATTAAACGATCATAGCAGGTGAGAAAAAAGTAGTCTCTGCCTACCCTTATGGCATATCGACGTAAGTGTATGTACGTATATATGTATGTACCATAGGTAATGATAAATAAGGTTACGGTTACCAAGAATAATCCATCAGAAAATTAAAATATAAATTGTATCACAATGTCCAACATCACCTAAGCTGTAATAAAAGAATGTAATTACAATTACAAGAGACGAGAATTTCCATTAACGTGAAAACGAGGCGTTTCAAATTTTTTAATAAATCATTTCCTTACTTCTAAATTACACTGTACTGATGAAATAAAATGAGCTTAATAAATTCAGTAATAAAGTACAATTTTAAACGTACGAAAATGAGTTGAGTGCCTTTTAGAAGTAAGTTTCTTAAGTCGACCGTTAAACTGTATTTTCCGTTTAGGATTAACACCAACAAAATAAAGTGAAAATATTCCACACACGAAAACAAATACGTGAAAAATAGGCCTAAGTTTGCAAGGAACGTGGTGTAAGTTTGCTAGGAACGTGGTGTAAGTTTATTAGAATGTCAATAGATTAAGTTTGGTCCGAACGAGTGTTTAGTTCTAGGATATTTTCTTAAAACAAACAATGCTGTCAATTCTGATGTAACACGGCTTAAATTAAATTTAGACTCTCCCTATCCTCTTCTAATACCAAACATCAAAACGAGATAGCAAAGATTTTTAGCTAGTACCAATCTACATTTCTGTAAAGCAGTACAAAAAATGTTGCCTTTTTGCGTGTCTATAGTCGATAGGTTCCGAGGTCACATCTAAATTTGCATGTAGAACTTAATTTTGATGTCTCTAAACAAAATTGACGCCACCAAAATTGTAGCTATCTCGTTTTGGCGTTTGATATTAGAAAAACAAAGGGAGAGACTAAATTTCGTTAACTTCGGTAATAAATAATATTTGTCATTACCCTTTTTAATATTTGCTTGGCATTTAAATAATGATAAAAAATGCTAAATGATTTTGTGTACATCAGCTATGTAAGTAGCGTGCTATTTATGTCATCATCATTGTCATATAAGCCCACAGATGCCCAATGATGGATATAGTCCTCCTCCAATAATCACAACACCAAGCGTCTATAAGCCTCCTGCATCCAACAATTGCTTACGACCATCACCAGGTCATCGGTCCACCTAGTCGGGGGTCTACCCGCATTAACGTTTTCCGGTTCGAGATCGCCTCTCTAGCATTTAAGACCCCAACGTCCAACGCGTGTGCGTGTCTATTTGTGTCTATTTGTGTGTGTTTGCGTGCATGCATGTATGCTTTATAATCAAACGTAAGATATTATTAATATATAAAAAATCTTATAACTTTGCAAAAACAAAAACAGTTATTACTAATGCTAGACTTCGTAATACATAGATATGTACAGTTAATGAATTTGATTCAATATACAATTGTAATTAATCTTTTATGTGGCATCAACATAATAGCGCCGATTCTGTTGTAAAAAAAACAACTAAATTTGGTCTCTCCCTATCTTTTTCTAATGACATACGCCGAAACGAGATAGCTACAATTTTGATGCTGTCAGTTTCGTATAGGAACGTCAAAATTAAAAGAATAGGCGCGATTTCGGAACACACGGACTAAAGATAAGCAAAAACGCAACATCTTTTATGAACCGTTTGACAAAACGTAGGTCGGTACTCGCTATAAATCTTTGCTATCTCTTTTTAGCGTTTGACGTCAGAAAAAGATAGGGAAGGACCAAATTTAGTTAAGTTCTGTTACAACAGAATCGGCACCAATATTTACGGCATACTGTAGATCAGAGGTTCCCCGACTTTTTTTCTCATAGACCACTTCCAAAATTTAGCTGGTTCCGGTGGACACCCTGCAGCTACATTTCTAGCATATTCCCAAAACTCGACAAAAAATATGAAGATTAGATCTTACTATAGAAATTTGCGTTCGCCAATGTTGACCCCCATCGAGTCTCCCCTGTACCCCTGGGGGTTCACCTGGACCACATTGGGAACTAAGGATCTATATAGTCCAAAATCGTATAAAACCCCAACTGTAGCGACGTACTTTTTACGAAACTTGACTAACACACATCGCAGTGTCTGAATTCATAACATTATAACCGAAGTTGGTGGGGCGTATCAAATATTCATTGTTTCCGGTCAAAAAGATTGCGTGTGGTAATAAATTAGGAATACCGCCCTATTTTACACGCCCCATTTATAATGTAACATAACCTTATCTAATATGTATGGATTCTCAAGGATACCTGAGCAACATCGACCTGTTTCAACGAATGGGTTTACAGTCTTATTGGAATTTGATTATAAACTTATGCATTTAATGGAAAAATAATCTCATGTATTGAATATCATGTCATGTATTGGTGACAGTGGTGATGGTAGTGATGATGATGATGGTGGTGGTGATGATGATGATGGCGATGGTGATGATGATGATATTGATGATGATTATTATTATGATAATGATGATGAACAGTAAGTAAGACTGTGTGTAGCGTGGTCTTTTTTTATATTAAAAAAAACAATTATTAAACATCCTTTCCTTTCGATATCTTTATATTTCAGCCAGTACAGATGATATGTACGATAACTCAATACATAAAAAAATCATTAAAGTTAAGTAGGTTGTCTTTTTATCTTTAGAATTTGGAATAAACCATTAACACTTATAGTATAAACTAATAGTTTTAGCTGATGTACCGCTCGTGTATCTTTCCGCCAGTTATAGGTAGCCTCATGTAAAAAGAGCGCTGGATTAAACATGTTTTTAGTTCTATTTAATGATATTCGATCTAATATATTTTTCAATGTACTTGGTGGGTACACTGACTGTTATTGGTATAACCAATATACGAAGCTGCGAGCGACAGACTGATTCAAAAATAAAACCATAGGCCTAGTACTTCCTTGCGCGAGTGTACCCACGCGCTAACACCCCCCCTCCACATTCTTCCAGCGTTCTTTTTACATAACGCGTACTGTACAAGTTTATGCTACATTTTGTTTCGGAATAATAACTAATCATCATCCCCAGTCCATATCGTCCCCACTACAGGGGCACGGACCTCCCCTGATCAGGAGGGGGATTAGGCCGTAGTCTACCGCGCTGGCCTAGTGCGGGTTGGCAGTCTTCACACACCCATGCGGGCATGCAGGTTTCCTCACGAAATTTTCCTTCTCCGTTAAGTACATTGGTGTCCACAATGTAGACCGTACATGAATTACAAATAATAACTCAGTGGTACGGGACCGGGATTCGAACCCACGACCCCTCGATCTTAAGCCGTGTCTAAAACCACTACACCACCAATGCACTACATAATAATTCTTTATTAAATAAAATATGTTACCGATTTTTCTCACGACTATATCTAGCTTTAAAAACGTTAATCTGATTTAAAAAAGTGCCCCTGGCTATTAAAAAAAGCGAAACGTCTCTTCTAAAATGGCGTCTAGTCCGGCTTTTATATTTTAAGGCCTGATAACCCCAGCCTCATCACAGGCTGACATGTCTCATGTGTACAATCAAACCACGTCCTGTCTGCCCCGTCTATAAAAAAACCGTTAAAGTCAGCATTAAACAAGACATTTTACAGTCAATATACAAGTATGTCGACCATATATTAAATTAAATGCTTTATCATTTTTTTAAACCCATTTTGAGTACTAACTTGCAGCATTTAAGGTTTAAAATCCCGTAGAATAGATACAAATCTAATTTCGTTATGATTATTATCAGTGTCTTCTTAAAGATAACGGATTTAAATAGAATTTGGGTTATTAAAAGAAAAACTTAAACCAAATAGAATTAATGTATTGATTTAGACTAATAATAAATATCATTCGTAAAGGATTTACGAATGGTATTTATTATTAGTCTGTCTAATAGTCTAGTCTGCATAGTCAGGTTTTGCTCATTACGATAATAATATAGTGATATAGGTGTGCAAAAATAATAATTTACGAAATATTTACTTCATAAAAATAATTTGATTCCGCCAATATGAAGACAAAATATTGAAAAATGTAATACGTTTTTTGTACTTGATATTATTTTTTAAATAAACCATAGATAGGCATTAAAACCTGTTATAGTACGCGAACGCTGTATTTCGCTTGAAGGGGTGCCTTAGAACTACAATATAAATATATATTATTATTTATTTTAAACCATTTAACAATTAACTGTGGATCTTGGACTGCCACCATATTACTTTTATACAATCGCATCCATACAATGATTGTTTAGAAGAAATCGCACTTAATCTAGTTATAATATAATAAATACTTTATTAAAATGTGTTAAATTGATGTGCAATAAAACTATTCTATTATATTTTATTCTGTTTGAGCTACCAAAAAAATATTCATAACACCTCAACTTCTATCAACTTTTGTAGCATTGTTCTACCAATTGACGGTGCTACGAAGCTACGAGAACAAGAGTGGACTACGAACTACGCGGCTACAGACCTTTTTAAGCGTAGTTCAACTCACAATAAATTTTCTCGGGCAAAACTCCATATTAGTACAGTTTTCATTGTCTATTCCTTGCTTATTTAAAAAAATGATATAAATTCAAAAATAGACATTATACTAGCCGATTCAACATCAATCATAACTATACAGTAGTTCGTCCGCTGCAAGTCGTGAATTCTCAAAAATTTATGAAGAATTTTTATTTTATTACTTTTGAATTTGTCCGTAACATGCTCAGTTAAAAAAATCACCCTGCATAAACGAACACACAAGAATAAGCTAGTCACGATACGTCATTAAAAGCATATATATCGGCTGATATAGCTTTTAATGGTACGTCATGACATATCATATAAAAGTAATTTCAGAAATATTCGATCTGTTTATCGTTTTCGCTGAAGTAGAATATTAATCAGGACGCCATAATAACGCGAAACGAAAATCGGTGATTATTTTACCGCCGACTAATAAGTAGCTGTCTGTGGTATAAATGAATAATAAGTAACTGAGAACACAATTACGCTACATCACTAACACATGTTTTATTCAAAAAAATAATAATACATATAATAGTAATGGGTCAGGGAGTA
>WUAW01000371.1:54821-67032 GCA_017165845.1 Thaumetopoea pityocampa | reverse complement strand
AACATTGGAATAAAATTGTGATTAACATAGCAAAGTGACTGTATTTTTTCAAGGCATTTTGCGTGATCAAACTCCCAAGAAGCAATAAAATGTGACACACCGATATTTTATTGTTCACTTGAAAATATTATATGTATAACTTGTAAACATATACACTCGACACTGGCAGAAATGGCGCGAATTTGCAGCCGATTGTCACTATGGAAAAAGAAGAAGAAGAAGAATTATTTTTACTTTTTAGTTCGATTAACTATAAAAGCGTGTTGTTAGTTTTTTAAACTATATTTTATCTTCCATTTTTAGTTCTATCTATAAAAAACAAAATTATTAAATTATTTCTTATAAAACAATTTTTTATTATAAAATAGCATTATTCAATTATTGTATTATCATCGATCCTTGACAAGCGTACAAAATTTCGAATTAATCTGATCTTTTGAAGAGGGTAAAAATCGAGTTCGAAAATTCCGTTACATACATACAGGTGACGCTAATAAAAGCGTGTTAAAAAAAACACCAATTTTACATATCAAACACCACATAAAATAATATAAAATACCAAAATAACACTTCAAAGTATTCTTTGCTCCGGCCGCCGCCAAACTCTTCACACGAGCGTCGCTTACCGTCAATTGTTCCGTCATTTTGTTTTCTGTATCATAAATGTTAATAAATGTAAATAAATAGTTTGTTGTGTTAATACTTTTGTTGTTAACTGTGCATTTTAAAGTCGTGTCCAGGCGAGTCTTCGGATTTCGTTATTTTATGTGAGCTAAAATATCGAACTATTTGTTTGTCCTGATTTTCAAAATTAACCTCCAACCAGAACAACATAATGTAAAGAAACCAAAAGCCCCACAAAATGAAAGGATTATTGTTATCTCCTTCTAAAGTGTGATATCACTCGTTTAATGTCTCCAATTTTCGTTATCATACATAATAATATGACACGCAACCGGAGTCCATAGAAATTTGGGCGGTGTCCTTCGTGAGGGAACCCGCCCGCCTGCGTCGGTGTGTGAAGTCTACTAACCCGCACTAGGCCAGCGCGGTAGACTACGGCCTAATCCCCTTCCTGATCAGGAGAGGTTCGTGTCCCTGTACTGGGGACGAGTATGATCTGGGGATGATGATGATATGATTATTAGTTATAAAAATAACAGAGCGCTGTGGTATTGTGAGGTGAAGTATTGTAAAGTTTATTTATTTATTTAAGCTCCACACGAAGACATCATATAACGGAGAATAAACGTCCATTCGATGCCAATATGTTTAGCTACACGCGCACGCACGCACGCCCGCACGCACGCACGCACGCACGGTTTAAAGTTACTTCCACCTCATCAACCCTGAAATCTATGCACTGTGAAAAATCTTAGCGCACAATACGAACGGCTTTGGTTTTGGACTTCCCTAATAAATGTAAAAATGTGTTTACGGGTTTATATTTCGTTATCACATTACGAAAGCAACGGGTCGGCGTAATTTCTGTATGAGAGATGTGCAATAGTTAAAATGCGAAATGTGACACGGGCTAGAATGTACACAAAAATCTACACAAGGCTATTTTGTTTCTGTGGGACAGTGAAGTATTAGAGCGTGTGGTGGAGCAAGCAGAGACGCGTGCACAATTAGTTCGATGTATTCATTCCGTTAATATTTTGGTTGTCTCGGGTGATTGTCAGTTGTCTTAAAAAATGAACTCATTGAATGATAGCACAGAAAACTGAAAATCACTCACTTCATCGTGCCGGCTGAACGCCGGTGCCGCCGGTGCCCTGAGCGCCAACGTAAGTTGGCAGCCGGCCAGCCTCTTCTTGAAGTTCATTTATCATCTGCGCGGTCGGATCAGCCTTAAGTAATTGATTTTATATAGGGGGCGTGTCGGGGCGCGCGGCGCGTGAAATTATAACTTGTATTAATATTCCGGCCGAGGAGAGCGCGCCCGGGCCGACCGCTGGGTCGGCGGTCACTTCATGGTGGTCACGATCTATATGCATACACTCACGCCTTTTCCCCTACCTTTCCGGCGGGGAATCGAACCCCGGTCTGACTGACTCAGACGGTCTCTCTGACTTTTCTGTCCTATACCGAGTACTATACTACCAAAGAATTGGGATAGACAGAGACCATTTCTTTCCACCTGCTATTCTCATTTAATATAGCAAAGTATCTATTCTTAGCCTACTTTACGCTCCCGAGGGAAACGAGACTTGTTGGGTGGCGGACCACGAAGCCGCCATTTTATAAAGTTCAAAAGTGTTATAGTTCCACATTACGTTCTCACGGCTTAGTGCAGAGAAAAAACTACGCACTAAGTACTCCCTGACCTACACGATCTACTCAGTGCTTGCCAAGGTCTCCGTCGCCGTACGGCGCAGTGTGTGCGTCGGCCGCTGCCACTTCAACGTGCTAAACCATTGACTATGTCGGTGACTCGGGTTTTCCCGCATATTTCGAAATCCGTCTCGCAAGAAAACTTCAGTTTAATTCATCTCTACGAGAGTTTCAGATTGGCGATGGTATCGCGTCTGCTGCAGTCCGCGTTACCCTTTACTTCCTAATTTATTTATATTAACAATATGTTCACTGGGTGCGCCGTCGCTGCGGGAGCACCAGCGCTGCCCCACTGGGCTGGGGAAGGGCCGGGCTCCCACAAAGAAGACACGTTAATCAGATGACCCAGTGACACTGTTCTTAATTGCGTATGTTATTAAGGCCGAGGTGTGCCAGCAGCGGCAGTGTCGGAAGAGGGGAGACCTTCTCACTGAAAAGGTGTTGTGTCTGGCGGGGACTATCACCGCTGACGACTGACGTCGGGTTGTTGTATATACCATAAATTAATAAGCAATTTCTTCATCGTGATTCAGCTTTGTATTATAATGTCGACATTTAAGAATTGCGCCATCTATCGCGGATGTTTAACACTGTGTAGCAAAGCAGGTCGCCACATTACTTCCCCCTTCAGAATGGAGGTTGATGGTTTCCGTAGTGTTGAATCAATGTTAAACTGTTGCGTTACGTTCGGAGAAAACTTGCAAGTGCCGGGATGCGCGCGCTAGTCGATGGACTGTGCGAGTCGCGTCGAGTGTCAGTAACGTAGTCCACGCGTGCCGGATGAAACACTGCGGTGAGTTGGGAGAATCTGGACGTCTGCTGCGGCGAACTATCGGCCCATTGAGTCGGTGGAATGTCGTACCGAAGAATCACATAATACTACGTAAGGGCTGCGTATGGTCCTGATAAGGCTGGCGACTGGCTCGCTGGGGACTGCTGATGATTTAATATTCAACTTTTGCTGTAATGGACGATGAACGATTTTTATGATGAAAGCGTGATGATCTGGTATGATTTCTCTGAATGCAGTTTGGTGTTCAATGTAGGGGTCAGCAGTTGTAGCGGGACTGATCATTAACGGTGATGTTGATGAAGACGCTGATGATCACGTCGGCATATCATCAGCTATAAATAAAGATATCAAAGTGCATATTAAAGTGCGGCAGGAGTGGCCGTATCGGAAAGGGAAGACCTTCCGACCACACGGGTGACTCCCGTGTGTCTGTCCTGTTTTTGATGATAAATTTTATTATTTCACTGGGAAGCCTTTTATCAAATAACTAATTAAAATTAGTATTAAATTAAGCTTCTATTGACATACAACATCTACAAGAACGTGTTAAATTTAAAATGAACACTATGATAACCTTGTTTCCTAGTTTCTTTTAAGTAGTTCATATGTATGATATGTTCTAAGACTCTCGCGTAATTTGATTTACATATCATTATTATTACTTATTTTGATCTGTTTAATACTTAATCGCGGAATTTTGACCGACGCCATATCATGTACATACAATCTTGTCTATAGAACGGCTTTCTAGAGCAAATCCATTCTGAGTTATTTACAATCCCATACACGCGGACACGAGGCAACAGTATGAACATCTGTAAGTTAGACACCAGCGCGTGCGCTCACCACACGTTCCTCCATCTTTTTTAACGACTGATAACAGCTGTCGCTGAACGGCCGCACCCACGACTCGAGCGCGGCGGTTGCGCGGGCCGCACCCCCTCAGACCGTTCGGGGTCCCGCACTGGCGCGCGCCCGACTACGGAAGTCGCGTAAGCATTGCAATTGTACTACTGGGGATTCAAACCCGGGATCCATCGCCCCAAAACGGAGGGTCGCTACCAACTGACAATTACGGCTTAATTATAATAATATCTTGATAATGTGGACGGTTCTACCATTATATATTTACACAGAACATATTCCACCGAATAAGACATCAAAGCGGGCAACGGATCCCTGATCTGGGCACATTTCAATAACGAGCACCCGTCCGCCGCACCGCGGTGACGGACGCAACTCCCGAACACGCGCCGGCCGCGCGCCCCCGCCCGCGTTCACAACCAAACGCGTCAGGCCGCGCGCCCCCGCCCGCGGTCACAACCAAACGCGTCAGGCCGCGCGCCCTCGCCCGCGTTCACAACCAAACGCGTCAGGCCGCGCGCCCCCGCCCGCGTTCACAACCAAACGCGTCAGGCCGCGCGCCCCCGCCCGTGTTTACAACCAAGCGCGCTCACCGCCGAACCAATTTACATCGTTTACACTAACGACGTGTCTAAATCCAGAGATTTCAGATAAATGTATATTTTTAAATTTAACAATATGACGCGTCGTTTTTATATGGCGGGGAGCATGTGACGTAACACGTCAACAATCGGAGTGTAAATACGAAATTGCTGTTTAACGCGCCCGCTACTTTGAATAGAAATTAAACTTGTATAGTGTCAGGTTTCAGAATGAATCGTTTTTCAACGGAAAACTATAAGAGTCAACATTAAAAAAATACATGACAACTGATGTTTAATTTTCAATTCTTTTTTCAATCAGCTTTTTACTAGGACCAATTGGTCCGAGGCTTTTAACGTGAAGATGGATACTGCGACAATCAGAGCAATTTTACGAATCAAGTTGAACGACGTGAGTCTAACGCAACAGAGACCGCTCGTAATGTCAACGCTGTGTTTGGGGAGGACGCGGCGACGGACGCGCCGCGCGTTGTCGGTCCAATCGCTTCGACCCGAATAATGAGCCACCAGCAAGACCAGCCACTGAGACAAATAACAATGAATTGAAAGTGATGGCCGAAGCCGATCCGTGTCAAACTACCAAAGAATTGGCGGCGTGGTTTGATGTTAACATACCCATAATATTGACACACTCGTTAAAATTAAAAAAACTTGAAAATTGGGTGTCTCTTGACTTGACTGATATGCAGAGAGCAGCGTGCGGTGAAGCTTATCTTGTTAAACCGGTACGGAAATGAAGGGATTTTGGACCGAACTGTGACATACCACGAAAAGTGGATTCTTATGATAATTACAAGTGAACAACACAACGTCTGACCGCAGGTGAATCGGCACAACAATGCCGTAAAGCTAAGCCTACCCACAGGGAGGTGATGGTAAGGGTTTGGCGGCCATTTCAGTGTAATTCATTACAGATTCTTCAAATCCAGTCAAGCAATAACAGTAGATATCTACTGAGCAGGAATCCGAACAGTGATGGCAAATCTCTTAACAAAATAGCCCCGACTCGTGGATCCCCGAACCTCACACTACTTGTGAAATACTTTTAACACTACAATAACTGCAGTTAGAAACCGTCACCCTCCATACTCGCCGGACCTCGCCCCAACCGACTACCACTTCCTCCATTTGGACAATCTTTGTACGGAAACAATTTTTTTCCCAAGAGGCACAAAAAGTACAAAATATTTTCACACAGTTTGTGGAGTCCAGGCCCACAGAGTTTTATCGGAAAGATTTATAGGTAAATGATAATTGAATTAGATGGCAGAAATGTTATAGACAACGAGGGTAGATACTCTGATTAAATAAATATATTTTATCCTACAAGAAAAATGTCTTTAATGTCTCATTACGATACGGCAAATTCATACTTCAGCTCCCAGAAGAAGTGTTCTATCTGCCTGCCAATGAAAATCCCATCAAAATCGGTGAGTCATTTCAACACTGGGTACACGATTATTCCGACAAAAATTTAAAAAAATTAAAATAACATTAAATTTTTGACTATAGTCGACTTAGTGCTAAAGGTGAAGAAAATAAAGATTTAGTCTTTAACGCATTGGAAAACAGGAAAATTAAGCATGTTATCAAAATATACCAAAGGCACGGGAATTCGGTGTATTACATGTTTAGAGAACTAGCTCTAATAAATAACCGTTTTTTAACTTGCTAAAAATATTTTTTTATATCAACTAATTTCTTTTTGTTAGCACACGTTACGCGACAAACGTGTGTAGTAGGATCACAAGAATAAACGCCGATTAAAAGCGAGTGTAAGCATCAATTCCATAAAGACCTTTTAGCACTACGCATAAGGTTGAAAATGTATAAATGAACTCGTGTTATCTCGCTCGTAACATCTGTGATGCCCGCAATGCCGCGCTCACGATGATTTTAGCCGCACAAACCCAGTACCTTTTTTGTATCTTTCAAAAAATGCTTAATGGATACTCGTAACAACATATTTTAGTGGTACTACTGTGCGTTATGTTTACAATGGCATCGAGAGCACTGGAGCAAGTCATTTGCGTGATTACTGTACCGGGCAGCGTGCGGCTCACGTAAAACCAACAACGGTCCCGGACGAACAGTCGGCCGGGTCGTGCCGCCGGGCGCGCTGCGAGCGCACATTGTCTGAGAACAAACCGGCCGCTGCCACATAACACACGCGCGTGCGGTGTGTGAAGCCACGTTTTTATCTTAATTGGCATCAGGTCCGGGGGCGCGCGCCGCCCGCCCGTCTGCGGCGGGCCCGGCGCGCGGCGGACTGGGCCGCGGTAATCTAGGGTGGTAAAAGGTACTAGTTTATTAAAAAACTATTCTTGTCTTAAAGACACCTACATTATAATCGGACGGAAATACCGACGCAGAAGTCTATTCCAGCCTTTGGCTGCACGTGTTATGATCGTGGAAGTAAATCGCTTCATGCGGGTGGCGAGGGTGTCTGCGAGGTAGTCACGCGACGCTCGTGTTCATTAATACTTTAAATAAATAATTATAAAATTGTGGAAGTGTAACCCGATAATCGTCCCTCTTCCACCTCTCGTCTACTTCTTCTTCTTTGCTGATTCCTACCGTTGACCCAGAAGTTGACGTCCCCTAACTGTGGGAGCTGCCCCGGAGCGACGCCGACAGCCAGCATTTCCCGCGTCCTCTAACGTCGGGTGTTACCCCGGGGCGACGCTGGCTACCAGTACACGCTACCATCCGTGGGCGTCTTAGCGCCGAGAGCTGACCCGCGCGGAGCCAGGATCGTGGTGGTGCACTCCACCAGTAACAACTCAGCTGTGTATCGAACCCGATCCTGAGGTTCTCAATAAATAATTATTTCATAATTATACCTATGTTTTGTTTTTCTCAGGTGATGCTGTGCGTCACAGGGTGATGGTCTGCCGTGTGCCTAGTAGTCCGATTGTGAAAAGGGGGTGAAATAATTAAACGGTGTATTTCCCGCGCGCACTCCAATAAACGGTACACAGGTGCATCAACTGGCCCGCAGGCGCGGTGAGTGGCCGCGGTGCACGGCACCCTCACCAACGAGAGTTGGACGGATTGATGCGGTGGTGCTGCGCGGCGCCGGCGCCTTGGTAGCGTACTGCACCTCTTCCCGCGGGCGCCGTGGTGACCGGCTGAGGGCGCGTGCGCCGAGGTCATGGGCAGCAGCGATATCTTCATATTCAGTCAAAATCTACTGCGACCTCCGAGAGGCCTGCACAGCGTGGAGATTATGGCGAACCCCTCCTATTTAACATCTAGCACTGGACTTCCGAGGACTAATGATGATGCTGCGCCGATGTTAGACCAGCGAGCGCCGGCGGCTGCTCGCGCAGGGCACGAACTGTGGAGCGGGTGAAATGATGCTGTGTCTGATTTGTGTTTATGAAGCTGAGACACGAACTGGCCGAAACTTTGACAGCTGTATTATAATTGTTTCGGCTGTAACGGTCAGTCATAACCTGGCACACACTGAACGTGAATAAAGTGACTCAAATAAAATTGTAAATGATTTCATTTACAATTCTACTCGAATAATTGTTTTCTGTTCAGACATATTTAGTTAGTAAATTACTCGCCACTCGACTAAATCAGTCGAGTAGCCGAGTCCGAACTAGCTTTAGACGCCATTATAGTAACTTTAAATGAGAGCGATTCAGGTTCACTTTTTTATATTGATTATTCCGCTTACATATTGATACATCCGATAGATATCGATTATGTGCATCGAGAGACCAATAGTCGAACCTAATGACGTGTTCCGTATATGTAATTATATTGTTGATATAACTCGGTGTTCCCGGTTCTTGTACGAAGCATGGGTGATCCACACAGTGGACAATTAAAAATGTGCGTAGTACTTTTAAGAGTATAATTGCAAGTGATGCTTTAAGAGTTATCAAACAGAATAATGGTATATTTTGTAGGTAGGTACCACGTTGCACAAATAGGTTATCTCTAACGCCTAACAATAAAAATTAGCAACGTTGGCTATCTATTGCAGGCGACAACACTCAGTATGGACTAAAATAACAATCCATTTCCTTTTCACGTCGATATGTAAGAGTGGGGGGGGGGGGGACCCTCCGCCAGAAGTACGACTTTAGACAGAACACAAACAGACCTTCCAATACGTGATCGTTAGCCGCTGGACGCCGTCGCCGTGACCCACCGGCCGCTGGTGGTATCGGGACGCCAACAAGGCCCCACTACCGGCATCGGAAGGCGAGGCACACGTATACACGAGGCATACTAATAATAGTATACCATGACTCTTGGTATCATGATCATCATCACCATTAGCATATTCCTTCCGATGTTTTATCTCGTTAACGATCGCCTGGATTTTTGTAGACAAACTGCAACTAGATGAATTGATACTGAATTGATCTGATAGGGAATTGACATGGTTCAGATTGATTGATAGGATAAGGAAATTCTGTTCCCTGTTACGAAGGGTGCGCTGTAAATGTACTGTAAATGTAATCGGTGTGCAACTAGCCTATTTCGCCACGAGCCCACAGAGTACTCTATTTTATGTAGTTGTCTAAAATTGTACACCCGAGAGCACGTTTTTGCCCGGTAAAAGGCAATATTGTTGAGAGCCGCACGTAATTATGTACCTGATCGATGCCAACTGAACCGCAGCGGCTCGGAACGATTTTTCTACGAGCGTGAACAATCCGATTTCACGGCAGTTGGGTCACGTGTGTTTACGAGTATGCGGGCGCCTGCTCGGCGCGAGCACGTGATTGTCCTGCTAACGGCCCCAAAATATCTTCCTAAACCTTACACGCTCCTAGTGGTCACGTGTCGCTAAATGTAATTTTACATTATAATAATTGGTGCTTTTTTACCATATTTAAACTAGCGCTTGACTACGATCCCACGCGATAGTAAGTGGCGACGTAACGCAGGGCGGTAAGACGTACAAGTTTTTTAAAAAAACACATTCGCTCTTGCAGTACCACATCAAGTCACACCTGCCGCCAGTACCTACACCGGGTACTGTATACTGTTTTCCATGCGTCTTAAAAGACTGCACATTTCAAATCAATGGATAATATAATGACGTGATTCCCACAGTACTACGCGTTCTCTACAGATGGCGTTACTTTCGAATGTTGGCGCAGTGACTGAAACTGTACCGCGGTAATAAAGTGTTTATAATAACATTCCTCCGATCGAATTTGACGGAAATTCTTCCCCGTTTTAATACGCAATCCTACCACACCGATGACCTCAACGTGAGCGACTGATTCAAAGTTCAGTACGGAGAAAGATGTACTTCTCTGTGTCAGTGTATTTTCTACGGATATTATACCGAGGGTGGATAAATTATATAAACCATCACCCAGGCCACTGCCGCACTCACCACGGGCGGAGCCGCGCGTTCGGGCAGTGTTGTTTGTCTGTCTGTTCGGTATACATTTTATAATTGATTTTAAACTAAATAAACTACAGAACTGAGATTTTAAAAATAGCTCACAAGTGTGATATTATAAGTCTAAACATAGCTCACAAGTGTGATATTATAAGTCTAAACATAGCTCACAAGTTTGATATTATAAGTCTAAACATAGCTCACAAGTGTGATATTATAAGTCTAAACATAGCTCACAAGTGTGATATTATAAGTCTAAACTGGTAACGCGGATTTATAATCGGAAAATAATTATTAGTATGAAAATAAAATTTTCAACAATTTGTTTCAATAAGTTCAACTTTGTAGCTCCTTTAATCGACGAAAGTGTATGAAAAGATGTGTGGATGTGGATGAGGCGAGAGAAATACATATATCAGGATCGTAGTATGTGGCAAACTGTGGTCTCTGCCTACCGTTATGGGATATCGGCGTGAGTGTACTTATGTATGTAAATTTTTAACATCAAATTGTTGAAAATTGCACGAATTATGCGGAATTACAGGGAGGGTGTCGGGTGGCAGACGGCTGATGAGATTACTGAAGGAAATATTAATAGAGAGCTCCCGGAGAACACTTGGTATGTGTTCGGAAGTTATACGCGAACTGAGTGCCCCCGTGCTCGACCGAAGCGATAGGTTCGGACTTGTGTAGCCGAGGAATGAGTAAACAGTCACGCGCGGTGGGGACGGTGTTGGCCTAGATAAATAGAACTAAATGGATTGACTCAACTAAATCATTTACTGAATATACTCGGTTAATTTATTACTGTTCAGACATATTTAGCTACTAAGATACTCGACACTCGACTAAATTACTAGCTTAATGCGAAATAGGCCTTATTTTAAGTATATAGCGGTATTTACATAATTGAAAAGCGTTTTAATTGCAAACGAACTGAATTATTCCGCTTATAAATTGCGCATTGTGCGGGTTATTTGGTGCGCGAACCGTATTTCGCATGCAAATCCTTGCGGGGTACTTTTCGGAGCTTTACTCAGATAATATTTGTATGTTGACGGTAAGTAAAGACACGTGCGACCGGTTTTACATAGCACGAGGTGAACCGGCGCAGGTAACCTGGCTTAAGCACGCGTCTTATGAAAGGCGACCGATGGCACAGCGAGAGTGTTTCGGCGTGCTCTGATTTCCCCTAGGAGTAAAGTAAGACGTTGAGCCCGCAGGTGTCGCCGCGCGCGCCGCTAACTGACGTTCGACGCGTGTGGTGCGACGCACCGTCGCGGTGTCCAGGTTCCAACCAAATAAATAAGGTTGACTGAACTCTTTGTCTTGTGATAATGCGAGATATTCATCTAATCTTTATACGAGTTTCAACAGCTGCCGAAAATTTTCAACATATAATTTCTTTCTATATACTCACCAACGCCTGCAGAATATTTTAAAATTCCTTGAGCCAAGTAATAAATTTTTAAAAAACTACGTTTTCGTAAGCTTTCAAATCGCTTACGGAGCTAGAATCGAACTTGAACAACATTTTGAAGAAGCATTTATAGAGAATCGAATCGTTTAGCGTGCAGGTTTGATCATTGTCAGGCGCATTTCATAGGTTTCACGAAAAGCTATAATCGTAGTGTTACCCAATGCCTTGGCCTTAATCTTGGATTTAGTTTTGCCTATAAATGTAAAATTTTGGGCGTCGGTACCATGAGTATGGGTACAGAGAGTGGAAATACAACAGCCATTACCATAATCCCTCGCAAGTGTATTCGGCGAACGGGCGCGCGCCGCCGGCCCGCGTAATTACGAGGCCGCCTCCCGCGCGACGCGCTCGTGCGAATGTCTGTGACACACAAATTGAACGGCCGCGTCTCAACAGTTGGACATCATTTATGTGGACGGACACAAGGTACGCGGTGATGCTACGTCCCCGTCGCAGTGCTCACCAGCTCCTGAAGGATGATGATATAAATAATTTTTCCAAGTGCGCCATTTTCAAAACGTATTGCTATGTGCCTCTGAGACGGCGGCGTCGCACGGACGGGTATTTATCCTAAAAAGCTGGCCAAAAGTGTTTTTTTCCAAATCAAGTTTTTACACTGTATGAGAATTCCGGATACTAGTTAAGGAACCCACCCAACTACCTGCGCACATGTTTTTGTTTTATCGAACAACAGAAGTGGCCCAGCTCATTCGCCGTCCCACCCAACTAGCCGTCGCACGCGCAGCACTGCAATT
>WUAW01000371.1:12574-32213 GCA_017165845.1 Thaumetopoea pityocampa | reverse complement strand
CATTACATATATACCGCGTGCATTACATATATACCGAGTGCATTACATATATACCGCGTGCATTACATATACGAAGCATTTGAGATAAACGCCAGATTTGCTCGTGCGAACCTTAAACATTTGAAGTTAAAAGAAACCAAAACGTTTCTATTATACGTATATGTGACAGTTACGAAGTTTGTGTATTATGTCACTATTAGTTTCTTTATTAATTTCAATAAATTGTTTAAATTTAAATTTATACGTAATATGTCAGCTCAACATGGTACGGTATACCAATTACTAACTGTCGTTGTTCATATAATTAGGACCGAAGTGACAAGCACTTTTATGGCTGGTGGTCATTAGTGCTGAAGGTGAGAGCTGAACCGAAATTATTTTTATTCGTGTCGACCAGTGTGCCGATGTGACGAATGCAATGTCAACGTGCAACGCGGCGGGTAGCACCGCGCCCCGCCCCGCCCCGCTCCGCCCCGCCTCGTGGTCACACACATACTACAAGGTTTATAAAAATTACAGAATTAATCTTCTTGTTCTTCTTCGTGCGTCTCTCCATTACTGAACGTGAGCAGTCAACTAGTGGATCGTCCCGTATTTGACGTGAGTCGAAGAGCATCTCAAGCCGCTCCCGCTCCACGCGCGGGCGGCCTGCACTCGGGAGCGTGCGTTGTCTGACGGCCCGCACGTGTTCCTTCCCTTTCGCCATTTCTCTTAAAACACACTCATTAATTGTCGTGTCCATCCAATTAACACACAGCATGCGGCGGCCACTTCAAGAGCTTCACGTGCTACGCCGCTCCTCGCTCCGGCCCAGGTGGCATACCCGGGCGAACTCTGACTGCAATCTTTTGAAGATCTCTCTCACTATAAGCAATGAGAATGTAGTTATTAGAATTCCCTAAATTATTTATTTTGATTTTAATCCTTTTCGTCTTCAAGAACTTCGCGTGCGATCGCAACCCCCCCCCCCCCCTCTGTTTCTCTGTTTCATCCCCAACTCCTACGGTCGTAGATTGAATTGGGTAGAGGATTCTGGTTATCTGCTTTTTGTATTTACAGCTGCTTAAAATTAATAATACATTTAAAATTAAGAAAGAAAATACCATTATAAAAGTATTTAATATGATTTTTAAGGCATTGTTTATAAAATTGCAATAAATTTAATAAAATGTGGGTAGTACAATTATCTCCATCGCCTACTCGTACCCCACTACGACAAAATATCAAAACACGTTCCTTCCCGCCGCCGCGCCCCACCACGCGGTCCCCCGCACACGCCGCACACAGGCGAAAAATCGATAAAAGTTGGTCGAAATCCCAAAATGGAATTTGTGAACAAATGAGTCAAAATTTGTTTGGCTGCTCAGCTGAATAACGGGTTCATTGCTTCCGCGCCCCGCTCACTCTCCCCCGCGACCGCTGTATGTATTATCTCAGTCCAAAGTTTGACTTGTTCGGCGGCGGATGCGTTCAAGGTGTTCTAAGTGCTTCACCAAACATACTGTGACGGTTTTTGTTGGTGTTTTAAAAGTTTTTATTATGGATCCTATTCCGAGTGGTATGTATTATTTTATTTAAATGAAATATTAAACTTATTTACTGTATTTATGAAGATATGATGTACCAAACCAAGGACACTATAATTTTCTAGATATTTTATTTTCACTTAGTGTAATACTAAGGTAAAGTTCACTAAGGAGATTTGATTTTACATTAAATGAAAGCCTAATAGTCTAGTGCATCGAAATCATAACATTTATGCTACGACCGAATGCGACGCTTGAACAAATTTTACGTTTTTAAGAGTTCCGTGCCTCAAAATAAAAAACGGAACCCTTATGGGATCACTTCGTTGTGTCTGTCTGTCTGTGTGTCCGTCTGCCTAAATAGGCAGATAAATATCTGTCTGTCTGTCTATCCGTCTATATGTCCACCTGTCTGTCGGTCTGTCTGTCAAGACCCCTTTTCTCATGAACGTGTGGAGGTATTGAATCTTGGTCAACTGGGATTCAATAAGTAGTGACAATGCTTTTTCTGAAGTAAAAGATTTTTGAGCTTCAGTTTTATTCAAAATAGATTCAGTAGAACCCTGCAAAACAATTTTTTTATTGCCTTAGATGATTCAACGTCTCCATGTGATCGAAACTCCATCTGTGTGGCAAAAGCCAACCCTTTGGGTCCCATCATCTTACGAACATCTTCTGTTTTTTTACGCTTCGTTCGATCTGCACAGTCTTCGAAGTTCTTGCAAGGTCTTCCACGAGTTTCTTTACCTCCAGCTGTAGCATTATGATCGACAGGAAAAGTAATATATGTGTCGAACCAATGCTTATTACGAGATAAACACCGTTCATAATTTCTATAAGATGAGCGAAGTTTTTTATTGTATTCGATCACAAGTGCTCTCAGAGATTTCTCATTTCAGATTAAAGTTTCGGCACTCTCAAGGCATCTCGCACCTTATTAAACAAGTAACTCATCTTTTCTTCATAACTCATTGTAGGAACATCATTTCGAGACAAGCATTTTCTATAATACCCTATCAAAATCTTCCTGGTGAAGCAAATATCTACAAATGATAATCCTAAAAGACAAAAGAAAAAGTGAACTTTACGTTAGTATTACACTAAATCAAAATAAAATATCTAGAAAATTATAGTGTCGTTGGTTTGGTACATCATATCTTCATAAATACAGTAAATAAGTTTAATATTTCATTTAAATAAAATAACACATACCACTCGGAATAGGATCCATAATAAAATCTTTTGAAACACCAACAAAAATCGTCACAGTAGTATGTTTGGTGAAGCACTTAGAACACCTTGATCGCATCCGCCGCCGAACAAGTCAAACTTTGGACTGAGATAATACATACAGCGGTTGCGGGGGAGAGTAAGCGGGGCGCGGAAGCAATGAACCCGTTATTCAGCTGAGCAGCCAAACAAATTTTGACTCATTTGTTCACAAATTCCATTTTGGAATTTCGACCAACTTTTATCGATTTTTCGCCTGTGTGCGACTCCCCGAGTCACCGTACATTTTCTTTGGCGTCCGTCGACCCGTACAGTCCGCCGGCCACTTATCGAGCATTTTCCTGATGCATGGTCACCGTCGTTCCGCATCAAATGCACACATAATATGTGTATTAAGTAAAAATAAAGGAAATGTTTTTGAAAACCGACGCGTTCAATGATGTTCACGTGCTTAGTGTGAAAATTAAAGTCGGGGTTCAATAAGCACCCCGCATAGAGTAGGGACTGCACGGGTGGTGTTTGACAGAATGGTGCGGTTACAAAGCCCCGGGGCCTTTCGTAATTAGTTCTCGTCGTAATTCGTCGACACAAACCCCAGCGACGCGCTGCGCTCGTAACGAACATTACCGCCGCGTCTAATATTCAGCCGTGACCTGAACCTCGGAAAATTAATTCAATAAATCAGCGCCGCCCGCAGACGTCGTCACCGCGGTAGGGCCGCGCGCACACGCCGGTGGCCAACGGCAAAGTAATGTCTCCAATTATTACAGACTTTTCGCTATAGTTAAGGATGATTAATAGAACTAATTTCTGATCGGCACCTTAGACAAATTAATTTCGTTCTACTTGGACATATTTTGCATATTAAAATAATTGAAATTTTATGATTTTTTTGAACAAATAAGCAACCAAAGATAGAGTACCAACTTGTAAAACTTTTTATTTTTATATGAAGTGTTTTATTTCACAACATTATTATCGTCCGTCGGGGCGCTGCGGGCGTCTGCCGTGGTAAAACGGACCGCTCGCAGCACTGACAGGTTGGAACCCGAAACAGTTTTGCATCAAACAAAGACTTTCGTCCATTTTACAAGTGCGAAGTTTTGAGATGATTGGGCATGTCATATGTAATGACAGCTCATTGGAACGGTTAACAGTACAAGCAGAGCAGAAGGTTAACGTTCTCGCGGTCGACCACCCACAAGACGGACAGACCTCATTAAATTGCCTACAAAGTGTTCTTTTACTAATGAATGTACTCGCAGTGACACGAATAGAGGGACATGCAGGAGTCTCGCAAGAGGCGCAACCGACCTCTCGGAACATCCGAGACCACGCCGCTCCGCCCGGCGTGTATGACTAAAAAGAAAAGTTATCATTACATCTCGTATTACAATTAATTGTGTGCTGCTCAGTAATCATTTTACAATCCAATTTAAATATTTTTCTTTTATTTATTGTGACAGTGTGTAAAAATGTAACAATTAATTTATTGTAATGTTCATCCGTAATATTAATTTGCGGATTATTTGCGCGGGTGTAACTAATTCTGTTAGTAATAATCCATAAGTTTTTAGCGGCATGAATGACGATGACCCAGCGATGATTATGTCACCAGCAGGGTCGAAGTGCGGCAGGAGTGGCAGTATCGGAAACGGAAGATCTTCCGACCAGACGGGTGTTGTGTCTGGCGCGGCCTGCCACCGCCCCGACGGTAGACGTCGAGACGTTGTAAATACGCTAAGTCGCTATTAAACGTCATGCGCGTGATTCAACTTATAATGTCGTTACTTTAATCCTGCGCCATCTGTTGAGGATGTGTGGTACTATGTAGCGAAGTAGATCACCACAAGTTCTCTAACAGGTAATTTGGCGCTGATGTTGAAAAGTTATAATACTGGTAGTCGCCGCCGTCTCTCGTATTGATACACGCATTGTATCAATATCAAATATTAGTCGTAGATCGTCGCCCGCGCTGCGGCTCGCCGCGGTTCTACTAAACCAGATCTTAAATTTTAATTTTGTTAAATTTAGCGTCCGAACAGCGCTCTCGGTTGGGGGAATTAATTGGGAACATGAAAATAATAATGAATTATGGCAGCGCCGTGTCGTCGTTCATAGCCGACCGTCTGTTACCTTTTTATTCTTTACCTTTTTCACTTTACTAACTTTATGCGACTGAATACGGGTGTTTTTATTTGAACAGTGCCCGCAGTGGAGTGGTGCTTTGCGCTAACTCAGTGCCCGTCACACAGGGACCGCGCCCGTCCGCCGCCCGTCCCGGGACTCGACCGTTATGTAAAGAAATGTGTGTGTCGTCCCGACGCGCCGCCGCCCGGCCGCGCCCGGTGCGCGGCACTCGGCCCTTACATTAGCGCCATTGTGACGGTCTGGTTACCGCGTTCTCCTCCGCATCAGTGCCACTGCATCAGTTATTTAGAGGGTGCGGCCGCTGGGCGGCTCGCACGCGTCCCAGCGACTACTGCCTCCCGTCAGTCCCGCAGCGTCTCGCGTCCCGTACCCAGTCGACACCCACGCCTGTATCGGCCGTAAGTACGGGGAGGCCAGCGGTCGTTCACTCCCGCTTTTAAAATTAGGGTGTGAGAGCTCTTATCGCGGGAAATGGCGAAATTGCCCGCGACTGTGCGTTCAACATTACACGTGTCTGTGTGTTGTACGGCATATCGTACAGTCTCCGGAACGTATCATTACTTTGATAGGTAACGTGTTAAATATTTAATATGCTGATACATTTATAAAGTCAAATAAATAAATGTAATAACGGGTCACCCATCCAACAACGGGCTGCGGTCAGCGTGCCCCAAAGCTGAGCACCGGGCGGCGCCCAGCGGCGACCACGAGCCCTGCACACTTACGAAACACTCCTTCAAATTTAGTTTAATTTTGTATTATAACAAAATTAAACTAAACTAAATTAGAAGGAGTGTTTCGTAAGTATGCCGGCGAGACGCCACTTTGAGAGCCAGAGACCGCTGGAGTACGACGGGTGTGTTGTACGACTTGTATAAAACAACTGAGATTACAACTGATTCTCAGCATACATCATATGTTCATCATATAGGGCGACATGAATATACAACTTTAGTTCCCAAAGTGGTCCAGGCGGACCCCCAGGGGTCCACGGGAGACTCAACGAGGGTCTACATTGGCGTACGCAAAATTTCCAGTTAGATCTAATCTTCACATTTTTTGTCGAATTTTGGGAATATGGTAGAAATGTAGCTGCAGGGGGTCCACCGGAACCAGCTAAATTTTGAAAGTGGTCTATAAGAAAAAAAAGTCTGGGAACCTCTGATATACGATACTGAATTAAAAAAAAATATATCACAATATTTATTCAAATTTTGTTAGTCCAATTTATATAACCATTTTTTTAAATTTATTATTAATATTGTATTTGTTCACTATAAATATATGTATATTTTCTACAAATATAAAACGTTGTATATTAACTTGAAATTCTTTACCTTACAAACTGGTCTCATAATGGCGTTGATTCTGTTGTAACAGAAGTTAACTAAAGTAAATTCCTCCCTTTCTTTTTCTAATGTCAAACGCCGAAACGAGATATATACAATTTTGGTGCGGTCCGTTTCGTTTAGGAACGTTAAAATATTTAGAGGCGATGTCGGAACACACGGCCACGGATACGTAAACACGCATCATTTTTGTGAAGTGTTTGACAGAAACGTACTCGCTATAAATGTTTGCTATCTATATATGTAAAGACTAAATTTAGTTAAGTTCTGTTACAACAGAATCAGCACAACTGTTATTATAATATTTGAACTGGACTCAAACATTTGAATAATTCTTTACGTATGTACTGATGAAACCCAAGGCCCGTACCACTGGGTCAACCAGAACGGTCCTCAGTGTCCTTGTTCAGCCATATAGGGGGTGATAGAAGTGTCGATGAACGACAGGCCTGGTCCCACTCCTGATCAAGGGAGGCCTGTGGCCCTGTGGTGGGGCGAGTGTAGCCTGCGGATGGCGACGCGTGGGGCGATGGGTACCTGCGTGCTCGCCGCCGGGCCCGAGGTGCCTGAGCGCGTGCACGTGCAGCGCCCCGTAGGACAGCTGCAGCCCCGTGGTCAGCAGGTGCGCGAGGAAGGCGGCTCCGCACACGATCCACCTGCGAAGTACCTCGCGCGTTATGCAGGTGATAGTTGTGTAGTCGCGGTGACGTCTAACGTGTGTTCGGAACGAAGATGTTGGAGATGAAGTAATCTAAAAAGTTAGTTATTTTAAGGATGTCGGAGGGTGTGGCAGTATTACAGCGGATCCGCTATCGGGTGCTGCTAAATATTATACAGTTGGCGTTGGCGCGTGTCGTCGCTCGTCGTAGAGATATGTATCGTTAATTTTATGCATTATATTATAGAATTAGATTTACAGAACTGTCCATTGCAGTGATATAGTCTTGTTTGACTAAACTCCTTAAATAATAAAAAAAAAATGTTAGCAACAACGGAACTAGACTAGACGTAACTTTCGTGTTATTATGAGAATAAAAATGGTTTAAAGCCATAAGGATATTTTTAATTTTCAGCCATAACTTTTAGTGATTCAGCTAGTTCACGAGTCTTAATTGGTTCGTTGTATTTAAAAGAGAACGGGGAAGCTTTAAGGATGAGGCAGTCGGACCAGCCGACAACCGCCATTAACCATGAAAAGGTTCAGCCTCGAAAGTATTATTCGTGACAATCGACGAGTTACACGTGTGAACTTCATGTGTAGAGTCTGAACGAGAACTGGGCGTTGGGTCGGCAGCGTTGAGGGTTATTAGTCACAGACAACTGCCTCCCACAAGCGTTATTCGAGATGGGTTCGCATAAACTTAACGACGAGCAGACAGAACGTCGCGTAGATTGAAGCAAATTTATGAGAGTTGAATTTAAATTTAATTTAAGAGAGATGAATTTATGAGAGATGAATTTAAGAGAGATGAATTAAAGAGAGATGAATTTATAAGAGATGAATTTATGAGAGATGAATTTATGAGAGTTGAATTTATAAGAGATGAATTTAAGAGAGATGAATTTATGAGAGATGAATTTATGAGAGATGAATTTATGAGAGATGAATTTAAGAGTGACGAATTTAAGAGAGATGAATTTAAGAGAGATGAATTAAAGAGAGATGAATTTATGAGAGATGAATTTATGAGAGATAAATTTATAAGAGATGAATTTATGAGAGATGAATTTATAAGAGATGAATTTATGAGAGATGATTTTATGAGAGATGAATTTATGAGAGATGAATTCAAGGATGACGTGACGAAAAGGTTTATGATATACTGACTGGTGACGAAGCATGGTTATCTATACTGTTATAAAATTGTTAAATGTAAAATTTTGTAAATTAATGATATATATATTTAAAAAAACTACTCAGATCGACTAATTAAGGGCTTCTGAAAGCAAAACGGTCGGTGTTTGTTTGTTTGTTCAAGCTGTACCCAAAAACCAGCTGCTAGAATTTGTTTATACTATTACAGTCTTAAAGGTACTATTCAGACTTAAGTACTGCGGCATGTTTCATCAAAATCGGTCCAGTAGAATTGAATATACAGCTTGATTCCAGTTTGTCAGCCGCCGTCAAGGTACGAGAATTTAAGTAAAAGTAGTTCTAATGTTTCTTTTTTATATAAATCTATGAATGTTACGGGATTTTCCATGTAGCGAAAAACCCATATTCATGCGGGCGGAGCCGTGAGTAATAGCTTATAGCTATAACCTTGAGATATAGCGACAGTCTGCGGTGTGACGGTGGAGCGCGAGCCGCCTCCCGCGCCACGTCGCCGCGCTCGGAACGCACGCGGACAAGGAGACGGGTCAGGGAGACGAGGCGGCTAAACCGATGCGCGAGTGTCCGCGGTGTCGTGTCATGGAAGAGCATTAACGAGCGGAACATTCAACGCCATCGGGAGCAGACCTTCAGGTACATGTACCTGTAGGCGCACGATATCACACCGCGTGTAATTAAGTTCACCTTATAATTAAGCCGCTGTGGTTTAGCCGCCGGGCGCCGTGCGGTTTCACCGGCGAGTTCCGGCCGACCGGGGCGCCGTGCGGTGCGTAACTAACGGCGCTAGTGGCGTGAACTGTGAACCCGCCCGCGCTCACTAGCGCCGCGCCCCGCTCGGGGCTGCGGTGAGTTGGTCGCGCGCCGCGTTAGACGCGCGCACGCACGCTATGAACCAGACTGTGTTTGTATGTCTGTTTGTTCCATTTTCACCTCTGAGCCGATTGTTTTGATATTTGGCGGTAAGTAAGTATACTCATACTTATATTATCATTAACATCAGTGGAGTCAGGGAGCACTTAGTCTTTTAGCCTGTCCGGCAAATAGGCTTAAGTATACGGGTAAGCGGCCCCGGCCCCCCGAGCTACTACTGTCTCTCCCTTCTCCTTCCGAGATAGTAGTATCCTATACCCTATAGTCCTTCATATTCCATTCTCAATACACCTTTCCCATTTCATCCTATTTCCTTTCCTGTCCATTACGTCATGGGATTGCAATGAGGAACTTTGATACTTTTGAACCTTATGGGTTGGCGGCGTCGTGGTTCGCCGCCCGACGCGTCTCGTTGCCCGCGGAGGCGAGGTGTGGACTGCGGATAGCCACTTTGCTACACCAAACGATCGTGGCAGATGGAAGGAAGTGGTCTCTACCTACGCGTAGTACGTAGTACTTTATGTTTGTGCGTAAAAGTGGAACGTTTAAGCGATATTTAGAACGTTTCTTTGACACGTTGTAGCGGCCCGCCCGCCGGCCGCCCGTCGGCCGCCCGTCGGCCGCCCGCCGGCCGTCCGTCGGCCGCCCGCCCGTGTAGCGAGTGCGAGTGCTGATCGTTGTTTTTGTTTACTTCACCCCTCGGCCGCGCTGTTGACGTCCTTGTAAACTCTATATTAACACCTGAATAATATAACGATAAAACAAATTCATCTCATTCGAAGAACGTGTGAGTATCGTGTGAAAACGTTTACATAAATTGTGACTTTGTGAAGTAGTATGAGGTTGTGTGGTGTGGTGTGGTGTGGTGGGGCGCGAGCGGCACGCACCCCCAGCCGCCCTCCGGGTAGAAGTGGTGGCTGATGGCGCGCGTGTCGAGCTCGCGGCGGCGCAGCGCCGGCACGGCGCGGTGCAGCGCGCGCAGCTCGCGCGCGCGCATCGCGCCGCCGCACGACTCCTCGCCCTCCGCGCAGCCGTCTGCCGCACGAACGAGCACAGGCATTAGCACAGGCGACGCACAGGGCGAGGCCTGCTGGCCGTGGTGCGTGGTGACCGGCACTCGGCAGCGCCAGGGGCACTGTTACCTGGTGATGGATCAAAGGCAGGCGGCAGCTGCCTCCCCCGCGCTTGTTCACGGAAAGCTTATCATTCAATAAAACGGCTCTAACAATTTTTATGATTTTTTTTATTTAAATAAAGTTTATCTAAATAGGTGGCACACTTTAAACTCAAAACGCTTTCTTATGAACGTGAGCGCTCGGCGGAGCGCGGGATGGAACTGTTTAGACTCGAGCGAGTAGCCGGCGAGCTGTGGGGCGCCGGAGCGTCATGAGACACACCCGAAAGTCTCATCAGCCGACCGTCGCCGCCCGGGTACGGCCGAATGCTCGGCACAGAAGTCAGGTGTCGAAATACTTCCGAGTGTGGACGGGCGCGGGCCCGCCGGGTGACACGCGCGCGTACAACGTCCCTAACGGAATTAATTCAGATTTCATATTACGACAAGTCTACTGTGAAACTATTTCAAAAAAATTGTATCACATCGTTCCCAGTCCAGAGGCTCGGGACTGTCTCTTGAGCTAACACCGGCATATGAACCGGTGCAGCGCCGCGTCTCTCCCGCGGGACCGCGGCACCGCCCGGCGCAGTCCTGGGCGGTGCGCGGGGCGCCGCTTGTCCAGGTACTTAAATTGCACCAATTCCAACTGCGTCGTGCCGTGCGTGGCACGAAACGACACACATAATCTAATGTACAGCCATTAGAAACGAGCAACAACAACACAAGGTGTGGGGTATCATTACGCCTTTCGTCAGTTCGCCTCCAGCTATTTTCCTCGTGAGTCAGACAAAAGATATACTGGAGCCGCAATCGTCGGCAAACAAAAGTAATTCAATTAACCCCCCCCCCCCCTCCCCCCGCCAACGCTCATTAACTGAGCGCGTGCCCTGAATGTTGCGTTCATGTTAAACTGTGGTTACGTCCTTACTACGAGTCACATATCAACATCGGCGTTAGTCACGGTTAAGAAAGTGTTAATGTTCGCCGCGGCCTGTGACGACCCCACACCGACACACGTCATACCATAATTATGAAGGAGGGGGAGGAGGAGGAGGAGGAGGGGGCGCTCCAGACGTGTTCTCAGGCAGAGCCATAAAACAGTGAACTTGCGCCGCGACCCTGACAGTGACAACAAAGTCTGGGACTGTAACGTCAAGTAGAAGATAAACAAAACCGTTATTATTTGTAACCGATGACGATATGACGGTGCTGTTGTTCTTCTGATTACAGACGATAATCCAGGTTATTTTGTCAGTCGTTTCAAACTCGTGTCCATTCCGAGAAGTCGCCAACGCATCTTAGACACACGGAAGATCCATTGACTTGTGTTCAACCGGTCTGTCTGCCCTCGTAGCGGGCAGACGTGCATACCTTGGCGTGGCCCACAGCGCCACGTGGCAGCCTCAGCAACTGGAGTGCCCCACGACGACGGCATGTCCATAACTCGCCACTGAATGTGGCAGCAGGTTACGGTCCACTTAGTTCTTATTTGTCGTTTGTTCCACTTATGTTTTCATAATTATATGCCAGATTTTCTAATAATTTCAGAGATGTAAATTAGTTTGACTGTGCACACAAATACATGTATTGAGAATTTGAAATAAAATAAACGAATAGTTAAATATTGCATTGGAAATGATGCGGCAAGTAGTTAGTGATATCGTTCACTCCGATACATGCAGCTCACCAGGCCTGCACTCTCGCAACCATCTTTCTTTTTTCTTAGCCGAGATAAAATCCTCTCCAGGTGCGGCGCACGGCGCACGGCGCGGGCGGCTCATGCGGCGCCCCGTGCTCGAGTTGACTGTAAACTCCGCGCCGCTCTACGTCGACACACGCGAAGGGCTTCGGGGTTACACTGTGACTTCTCCAGTGCTTCGCTTTCCGAACACTCCTCGCTCTCACGGCACCTCGCCGTTCGACGCTCAGAACTTCCACCCTAAAAACGCCAACCCACAACTACAATTCCCTAGGCTCCGATACATCAGAAGAACCTTCGCCACTGGTGAGCGGTCTGCTAGTTCCTATTATAAAGCCTCGAGTTATTGGGCTTGAAGACGAAAGTGGATTGCACTGTTACCTACAAAGAACATAATCGACTTTTTTTCAATACTTTACGATAATCTTCGGGAATATGATGTCTTTGCAGAAAGAAGTTACGGTCCCCATACCGCATGTTCTGCCAATAGTAACAATAGTAGGGAAAAGTCCAGTCCGGTTCTGTCGACAAGAGGGGCCAGCAACTCGGGTACCCATGCAAATTATTCCTCGAGAATATGCTGAGTGGAATCCTGGTTCTCACAACACTGGTGACAAATCATCACCGAGCTACATCACCACGTGGTCGTTTCTGGTGTACGCTCTGCGGTACATCCCCGGGTAGTGAACGGGATGGCTCTTCCTGACAGCTGGTTCGCGAAAGTGACCGACGTGGATAAAATTTCAAACATTCTAGGTGCCTCTGACTAGAGACCGCGTGGTTTGTCTGTATCTATCTCTCTTCCCTGAAATCCTCGTTGATGAATGGTTCTGAGTAGCTTAGACGAGTCAGTCACACATCCTTTCATATTCTAGTCCCGTCCGCGATTCCAATATCAGCTAAACTACTTACTAAACAAGCAGTTTTAAAGACAATGTTGAGTCTAAAGTGCAGAAGTGCCTACGTAGGGTCCAAATTTTAGGCTCCGCGAGATTAGAGACAACCACAATAAAAATCGGGGGAAACAACCACCTTAAGCACGGTGGAGACGAACGCTACAAATACAGAGGAAAGTTTTTAACAGTTCGCGCTTAATTGCTGTTGACAACCGCTTGAAAAAAAAAGGACTGGTGGATCTGAAGGGAGGCTAACTCCAGAGAGTACAAACGGAACCCCGCTGGGGTGGAGACAACCATTTTAAGAAATCGGTGAAGACAATTACTTTAAAAAGTTGGTGGAGGAAATCTCTCTAAGTAACAGTCGATGGCGCCTAAGACTCCTCGATTGGTCGTTGGTGACGACATTCATATTAAACCCCCTGAGAGATTTCCAGCCTGAGTGTCCGGGCAGTTCAGGTTGACAGCGAGAGAAGCGGGGCATTGACCAGTGCTGGTGCCGGTCGGACTAGTGAAGGTTACATTCACGGATGGATGAGAGAGCACCCTGAAGTTCGATATATAGTTGAGCCAAAACCAAAGGCCAAAGACATGTTGTTGTACGCATATATGTATGTATGTGGGTGTGCGCAATGGATGAATAAACGGGCTAAATAAGTGACATTTATAGCAGACGAAGTGCGGCCCCCGGGGGACTGCTGCCGGGAAATGGCCGGACGGAGCCCGAGACACGGTCAGCCTGGAGCTGGTTGCCAGGGTTCGCGTCCCGAAACCAGCTCCCTCTCCACGTCCTTTTTCGAATCGCTCATAATGGAATAAAATAGAACAGAATTCTGTTTATTCCGCACCAATTTATCTTCATCAGAATCAACCGATCTCTGATTTATCCGTAATAATATTAGAAAACTAGTAGAAGCGCGGTAAATCATTCACTGCAGACGCTCCCGATCCTCTGAGGCGGAACCACTGGAAGGGCGTCGTTTAAATGTATACAGTACAGTGAAGTGTTGGGGCCGAGCGCGCGAGGGCCGGCGTCCGGCGAAGGGAAACCGGCCATTAATCGTGGGACGTCGCGGGACAATCCGCGCCGGCGTCGTCGGGAAAGTGGTGCGCGGCCGCGGGCCTTGGCGTGCGTTCAGCGGCCATTTCCTGCTGGCTCGGAACGAGAACTTTCTGAACAGATTTATAGGGTAAAGAGAGTACAGCTCTCAGGCACGGGTGAAAGGATAGAAACAAATCGGTGCGGGGTTCTCGTTTGTAGATGTACGGATGGATGTTTGTTTTGGAGAGGTACATTAATGACGTGAAATGTGTACGTCGTTAAAGTGCGCCTCTGGATACAGGTCTCTTCCACAGGGATTAGCATAATGGTGCAGATTCTGTTGTAACAGAACTTAACTAAATTTGGTTCCTCTCTATCTTTTTCTAATGTCAAACGCCAAAACGAGATAGTAAACATTTACAGCGAGTACCGACCTACGTCTCTGTTAGACGGTTCAAAAAAATTTTGCGTTTTCGCGTACCTTTAGTCCGAACGATCCGAGATTGCATTTAAATCTTTTATTTTTGACGTTTTTAAACGTAACTGACAGCACCAAAATTGTAGCTATCTCGTTTTGGCGTTTGACATTGGAAAGAGATAGGGAGGGACTAANTATTACAACAGAATCAGCACCAATGTCCACGCTGGTCAGGCGTCTTGGGAGCGCGGCACTCCACAGTGCTGTGTCGAGGGGCGGCGGCGCCCAGCAGCGCGCTGTGTTGCGCGCCTGAATGGTGGCGTCGCGGCGGATCGCACAAAAGATTTAGTACTCGTGAGGCCGCGGCACTCGGACACAACACGATAACAACGGGTACTTCTGCCGAAAACCTCCCGCGCGTTGGAGAGCGTTGACCGGAACATTATTCTTCTTCAGGAAGGGTAAAACTTATTAATGAGGGCTGTAGAAACCAAGACCTCCTGGCGCAGGAACAGTGTAGCCGAGTGAGTTTAGGCCGAGGTGGTGGGTCACCGTGTACTGACGCACGAGGAATTCAAACTTTAATTTCTGTTTTCAAGGTTTTCTGTCCTTTTGTGTACTCGGGTCCATTTAATTAATGCTACGGCCTTGGCTTTTAGGACTCTTAAATATCGTTTTACTTTTCTGATACTTCGACCCCTTGCTGTCAAGTATTACGTTACGGTTAAGTGGGTGATGCTACGTGATCCACCCCGAACGTGACCCCTCTCACTGACCGTACTGCGGCAAGCAGGTGTAGCTGGCGGCGGCGAGGCGCGGGCACCGGCAGCGCGCGAGCGGCGCGCGCGGCGGCGGGGACGCCGACGGGGTCGGGCTCGGCGACCACCAGCCCGGCGCCGCCGCCATCAGCCCATGGCGCGCGCGCGCGCGCCCGCGCTACCTGCGCACGCGGAGCGGCTCAGTGCCAACCACCGAGCGTTGCCTTAAATAAACGAAGTCTGTCCATTTGACTCCAACGTCACTAACGGTCGTCAGAACGAGGCCGGGACCCTCGACGACAGCACCTCGACCACCTTTGTATTGGCTTCTGTCCGCGGCTCCGTCCGCGTGAATATCGGGTTTTTGCTATTCATATAACAAAAACCCGACATTATTCATATAATTCCAAAACAATCATAGATTTATATAAAAAGCCTTAGACCACTTTTACTTGAGCTCTCGTACCTTAATGGCGGCTACTAAACAGATCCCTGTTACTACTACTAAAATAGGGATCAAGCCGTATCTTCAAGACTGCTGGGCCTATTAGGACGAAGGGCTCTTCATTGTACACCAGTTAGTAACAAATTCTTTAAACAACACAACACTACAAGACTACTAAAATGGGCGGTCTTACCGCCGACAACCTCTTCGGATTCTCTTTAGATGAAGAGAATTGTCAGCCAGTGGTGTACCTCCAGACCGGTAGCCCAAGTTGATAATTATGGCAGCGGATGGCACGGCGTCAAATTTATGGCCTCTATTGGCAAAGAAATAATCCGGGCGACAGGTGATCCTCACGGTTCAAGGTGTTAACTGGTTGAGCTGGTAGTCGGATGCCGTGGAGGGCGGAGAGCGGGCGGGCGACGCGCGCCCGAGCGGGCCGCGGCGTGAGGCGGCGCGCCGCTGCACGACCACGTGTTAATGCTGCAGTACCGCGCCCTCAGATATTTTTACCATATTTAAGCGAGTACTTGACTACACCCCCACCTGATGGTAGGTGGCGGTGTAACCTGGGGTGGTAACACGTACTAGCTTAATAAAAAGCTATTCAATCTTGTCTTAAAAATGCCTACATTATAATCGGACGGAAATATTACTACGAACTATTCCAGTCTTTGGCTGCACGTATTATGAACGTGAAAGCAAGCCGCTTCGTACGGGTGGTAGGGGCAGACACCTACCATAGGTAGACACGAGGTGGGGGTGATAGCCCGCCGTGCGCTTGGTTGTCCGATGGTGAAAGGGGGATGGAGGATTAGTTGAAAACAAGTGAATTCAAAAAGTTGAAGTCGGTTAATTGGTGAGTCTTTGGAGAAGTCAACGCTTTGCGACGGACGGATGCAGTCTGGTGGCAGACTGCACGAGTGGGCTCTTGGCGAATGGTGGTTCATGTTTCGCATATCGGAAGAAAATGGACTGAATATTAAGATCAAGCAAAAATCCCCGGAGAGGAGGTTAGTCCATGCGGACACGTTCCGCGTTACTGACTCGCGTTCACTGCACGGGGAGTTGCAGGTCGCGCGGCCCTGTCGACGTTTTGTAACTACGACTCCCGTTTATGAGTAAGGTCTTCATGTCAAATGTATTTTTACTCGGACAAAAAAGGCTGATAATTTGCATGTTGCGAATCATTACGGACGTTTAAGTACGATATTTAATCTATACGGTGCAAGCGCACAATTTGTTAAGTCATCAGTTCACGCGACACGAGTAACTTCCTTCGTAGGGCGCGGGGGGTCGCGCTCGGCCGGCGAAGGGCCGCCCGTGCTCACAATCATTGTCACGCCCCTTTAGTATACATTTTAAACTTAATAAATAAATTAAAGCAACAACAAGTGTTTTATCAATCAATAAACTATGTATCGGCCAGCAAGAGACCGTACATACTTTAATGGTCCTTCGCTCCGGATCTAGTAACGACCTATGGATACGTCTAAATGTGCTGCGGGTATTTTATACAAACGGTGTACCCACGACCGCGGTCGCCGCCCGCGCGCCCTCTAGAACCCGCGGCCCGTACCTGGCGCAGGCGCACCGCTCCAGGCCCTCGCTCACGCTGTACACGCTCGCTCGCCGCATGCGCGGGGCTGTGCGCGCGCCGTCACGCGAGGCCCCTCCGCCCGCCCCGCATGCCGCGCACTCGGCGCCGTGGGCAGGTCACGCGGCGGGTGTTCGACGGACGCACGTCGCCGCCATGTCGTGCGGAGGCCACCGCCCCCGCCGGTGCGCCTCAGGCGCCGCGGTCCGCCGCCCACACCGACCGTGTTCTGAAACAAGCGCGTACTATTATTATGACGCACACCCATCGCGCAGCGCACCTCGCGGTTTTGTACCATATGTTTGATTTATTATCATTTTTATTAAATTAATTTTTTAGTAAATACATCCGCATGCTCGTAAAACAGTGGTGTCGCACGGGTGTCCGCCCGCACAGGTCGGGGCGGGGACCGCGGGGGACTGCGCGGACGATGATGACGTCATTATAGCAGTCGGTCGTTTAAGCTCGCTCTACAGTCACATTCCTATTTTTATGCAGTGGGAGTGCGGCAGCATGCGTCCAGGGCGGGGGTCCGGGCACAGCGGCTACTGCGGCTCGCCCTCTGTCCCTGCCCCTCCCCCACCGCCCCGAGCCAGACGGTAGTGGACTCGAGCTAACATAACAACACCATGTTGACACCGTGATGGACCACGTTTCTTGCAATATACCGATCCTAATCTGAGCTCAGAATATTGATAAATGTTGAACGAATTGACGTACAGTCACGCCTTTCCCCTGGCTCTCCAGCTGGAAATCGAACCCCGTACTCCCACGCGACAGGTGGGCATACTGACTACTACACTACCGAAGCAATGCGCTGCGCAGAGACCACTTCTTTCCACTTGTTACAACGTTTGATGTAGCAGAGTACCCGTAGCCTACCTTTCGCCCCCACGGGAAACAAAACGTGTCGGGAGCGAACCATTGCGCCGACGCCGCCATTTTATAACGTTCAAAAGTGTTAAAATTTCTCATTGCACTCCCACAGCTTAGTGGAACAAAAAAAAGGAAAGAAGGTGAGATAGGAATCGTGTATTAAACAAGGAATATGGAATTTGGGTAAAGGATATAGGATACTACTATCTCGGAAGGAGTAGGAAGAGACAGTAGTAGCTCGGGGGGCCGGGGTCACTTNGAACTCTATTTACCGGACAAGCTAAGAGACTAAGTACTCCCTGACCTAATATCGTGAAATCGTTCAGCCGAACATTATTCCAAAGTAAAGCAGCGTGAGGCGGGCTCCGATGTCCGGCCGGCGTCTGACGGGCCGCCCCGAGCGCCCGCCGCGCGCCGGTGACACCAGCAGCGCCCTTGAACCCCCAGTTGGCATCCGCGCTCTACACGTCTTTCGAAACACGGGGAAGCCACGGCAATGTCAGCGTACCTAGCCGGAGCGCGAACCCTACACTGTGGAATTCGGGAGCGAAGCCGTTTACTATTAAAATACAATTCGTTTTGGTTTTGTTATATTAAAATCCAAATGAACGTCTTCAAAATTCTGAATTATACCCGAATGCGAGGGTCGGAACGATGAACATAAATGAATTTAAAACAGCCGCGCGCTGAAGGGGCCCCGTCTAGTACGAGTATCTGTGATCGAAGCGACTACCCGAGAATCCCATTTTACCCCCTGCTCCCCAAAAACGAGCGTCGGTGCGGAGTGCTGCGCGGTCGCCGCGGTGATGAGCGCCCGGCCGGCGCCGCGCGGTACAACGGGTCACGTGCGGCGCCCGGGTATAGCTCAGCATTTTATTGAGCAGTAGGCGGAAGTTTTAGTATTAAATTCTTCAATAGCGTTACCCGTGAGATAATATACAACGAAATAATATAGAGCACGACATGAGATCTGCAGAAGGACTGGCGTTATGTTAGACTCTTCGAAGCGCAGCAACTTCACACTTTTGTTTTGTTGTCAATGGACCTCCCGTATTAATGACAGTTTCTGATAAATAAATAAACATATGTCGAGAATGCACAAAAGTAATACAAATTGTCAAATAACAAAAACTCACCAAATATTTGAAAAAAATAAGTTGATTAGTAACATTAACTCAGTGCATTCAATTAATTATCAATCAATTTATTGGAACGAGGGTACTTATCGCAGCTTACGGCGGCAGGAAGTCGACCACCAGAAATCGTACGCGACAGAAAGCGTTATGTTCTCTTTCTCATAGTTAGAGAGCGAGATGGTCTGAAAAGAATAAAAGGCACCCGCACGCGGCGCCACGTCTGATGGCAGTCTGTCGTAAATCAATTCAATTACCAACGCGGTAATGTCGCTTCGCCACCGAGACCACGGCACACTCACCACCCAAGCCATTCGCCGCCGGCTACACGCTCCAGAACAATGCCACCATTACCGGTATCCGATCGTCCCGCGACCCTGTCCGGACCAGCCGGTCAACTTACAAGTATACATTTAAAGCTCTTTATTGCGAACTTAATTTTTATAAGTAATTAAGATGTTACAGTATTATAGACCAGTAGATTCAGCCGCGTGCGGCCAAACCGGCGTGCGAGTACAGTCCACGACCTTACATAATCTATTATTAATCAATGAACACGGACAAGATCTTTAATTTATATTAAACAGGATTCTCGGAGTGCATTGGTGGTGCAACGGCACAGCGTGCAGCGGTCGCACAGCGCGGTGCCACTTCGTGTTTAATTGTAACGGCACAGCGTGCAGCAGTCGCACAGCGCG
>WUAW01000367.1:28311-45376 GCA_017165845.1 Thaumetopoea pityocampa | reverse complement strand
ACAATGTTATATACATATAATTATTTATTTAAATAAAAAATATGACAATTTATTTTACATTAAAAGAACCCAAAAAGCTATGATTGCACATCTTTATGCATTTTTGCATGCAAACTATTTAAAACAATTTTAACAATTTAATCTGTAGTATATACTATGGTCTCTGCCTACCCTTATGGGATATCGGCGTGAGTGTATGTATGTATGTAACAATTTAAAGTGTACTACAACTATTACTAACTATTTTACATAGAAAAGAGTATTTTTAATTGGATTATCGCCGCCATGTTTATTTTTGGTAAAAAAATTTGAAAGGCGTTAGTTTATTTGTTTACATTTTATTTATTCGTATGTTAGCCTCGTTAAACGGATAAATACGCCGAGCTGGTCAGGTACGTAAACAGTTACAAATCAAACAATTTCAAATCGAGTATGAATATAACTTTAGGAGGGGCATTCACGATACTCCAAATGTCAAGACATCATAAACTTATTTTCATTATAATCATCATCTTTCGCGGAAGTTCACTACTGGACTTGGGCCTCTTCCTTAAAGTGGAGCCATTTGCCATAATCTCCACGCTTGGCCGACGTCTTGAAGATCGCAGTAGATTTTGATTGAATAACAGGATAACGTTGCTGTCCATTAACCTGGTACGTGGTCTATCAGGATAATGGACAGCATATTGGCTGGCTCTCAAAGCATTCAGACAGCCATCGTTAAGTAATTTCGTATTTAAATACTAACACACTCCGAGTAATTCGTGATCTAATACGTCACTACATATTTACATTAACTGAGAAAAAAAAATTGTTTAAGATATTGAATGTGGCTTTCTTGGTTTTTCCAAAAAACAAATGAGGGCTTATCAACTTTGTGACCGATCTGAGCGCACACTCCTCGATGGTATGACCGCCGCGAGCCTTACGTTAAACTACTCACAGGGTGGCGGCGCTTTCTTCTGGTTGTTCCACACAACGAGTATCTTGGCGAGGCTCGGCGTGCGCACCAACTTCGTGACGAGGGTGAACAGGCTCTCGACCCGGTCGTATGTGAGTATGACCGCGGTGAAGCCCGCCGACTTGGCCGCGGTGACTGGCAAGATCAATGGGTTCACCGGCCCGTACTGCGAACGACAGAATTAGTTAACGACATCGGAGTCTGAACAGTCTGTTCAAATTCACTGTTGGTCATAAGCCTCCTCCATTGACCGGGTGTTTTAAGTTCATCATCGTCAATAACCCATACATTGTCCCACTGCAGATAGGTCTCCTCTTAGAAAGAAAGGGGGGTCTACCACGCTTGTCTATTACGGGTTGGCATGTATTTTAGTTTAGTACATTACATTTCACTAAGCTGTTAGGAGTACCCGCAACCGACGAGCTTGTATGAAAGCGTTGATGAATGTTAGGATCGTATCAAATGGAAAGAAGTGGTCTCTGTCTACCCCAGCGGGAAAAAGACATGACTGTATATATTTATGTTCAATCCCTATGAGACAGGAGCGTGTTTCCATAATTTTGACACAAAATTGAAGTGATAATTAATCGTATAACTACGGATAAATCTTTTGATGATCCAGAAATGTAAGCTGAAAATTGAACCAAAGTTCTCGTAAAAACAAGGCATTAAAAATATATATACATTGGGACTGTGTGTACATTAGGAGTTGTCACTGGTTGTTGTCTTTTTGACGAATACTTGAAACCGAGGTTAATTTTGCTGCACAGATAATAGCATCACCCCCGGTCCATTTTCGTCCCCTAATCTGGAGGAAGATTAGGACGTAGTCTACCACACTGGCCTAGTGCGTATTACATGCGAGCATGCAAATTTTCTCACGAAGCTTTCGTTCTCCGTTGAATACATTGGTGTCTACAATGTAGACCATACATGAGTCTGAAATAACCCAAAGGTACGAGACTGAGATCGAATCCAGAATCACTGGACCACCAACATACAAACCCTCCCATATATGTACATATTATATAACCCTCTGTATAATACTCCTATACAACAGTAGTAATATTCGAGCTTGTGACGATGGTAATCCATAAAATACTATTCTCTTTTTCCAATCCTTCAGTCTTAAATTGTAACTTAAGTATATTGCACCTGTCTTGAATAATATACCCTCTACTTGATCGATGAAGCCCAACTGTCCATCTAACAATAATACAGGTATTAAGAAAAGGTGAGACAGGTCTTAACGCTAAACCCTGGGTCTTAGAGCATCAAATTGAAATAACGATTTAATATCGCTATACAAATAGAGAATTATATGATTTTATAATTAGCAACGTTATTATAGGTTAAATAAAAGAGAAAAGAAAAGTGAGAAAGACAAGAATAGAGTTCTCTTGAAGATAGATACAGTGAAGCAAGATATAAAGTATCTTAAGATACTGAAACGATAATTAGTAAAATATCATTATTATCATCATTATCATCATCATTATCGTCAACCCAACCAATGTTCCACTTCGGGAATCCTCTCAGTATGGTAGGGATTAGGTTACAGTCAACCATGGTGGCAAAATGCGGGTCGGCAGACCTCACACCGTCGAGAAAATCTCTCAGGCATGTAGGTTTCTTCACGATGTTTTTCTTCAGCATTTGAAGCGAGTGACAATTAATCACTCATGATTTCGAAAAGTCAGAGAAGCGTGCCGTGGACTCAAACTCTAAATCTAAGACAGCATACATTATCATAGCATCAGGCTATCGCTGCTTTACTTTTAAATTGCATTAGCATGATACTGGAACGATAGTAGGTAATAAACTTCAAATATAACTCATCCAATTCGACTAATCAAAGTTAACCATCTCAATTAAAACTGACAACGTTATACGGAAGATTTGTGTAATAAAAGTTTTATATTGGACGGCGCCATTTCAACCACGACGTAATATGGACGATGTATAAGAATATGCTAGTTGGAAACAGAAGTTAATATTCAGTCTTATAGAAAACCTAATAATATTTTTAAATATATGTTATACTTTTTTAAATTGTGATACGCGGTTCATTGACCTTGTTTTTAACGCGCGTGGGCGATAACCGGTCGAGATATCTAAAACTAACGTATATACTCTAATGAAGCGTATAGCTACGGCATAAGGTCGAAAGTCCACTGACGGTGGGACTTGTAATTATATCCGTCGTGTTGACGCCGTATTTTCCCACGGTTTCCAGCGGGCCCACGTTTATTCTCGAAGACTGGGCTTAGACTATAAATCACGTGACGCACTCGCAGCGGACAGTTGGTTTACAAATAGCGATCGAAGCAATTCGGAGCGAACAAAGGCGAAAAGAAAACTTGGACGAATACCTGCGTGCAGTACGGTTACTGAAAGTTACTCTGCGATTGGAACACGTCATTTACGGAAGCTATCGACGAATATTTGCTTGGACGATGGTTACTGATTATACTCTACGATTCTGATACTTCTTTTTTATACATAAATTAACTTTTTTCACGCCAGTGGCATTTCATTTACCCCCGACCCGTAACAATATAGATATTTAAAAATGTAAAAAATAAGAAAAATATAAATAAAGGAATAATAATAACATTCTGGACACTGTCATACACATCGATCTAGTCCCAAACTATGATACCCTGTGTATCTTGGGCACTAGACAACGATTTACATAGTTGTATAGATAAATACTATACATAAATTGATAAATACTCGAATACAAACGTTTGTATTGATCACTCAGTTTGTCCCTACCAGGATTCTAACTCGAGACTCATACACATAAAGCAGGGTCACTGCCTAATACCAATCTGTCGTCAATATAATAAATAGTTTCACACTTTCAGAACACCTAATGGAAAAATAATATGGCGTCAAGCTTTACTGTGTATAATTAAAATAGATGAACTATGAACATTCACGCCAAAACTGGCATTATAAAAATCCCTCTCAAAAACCAGGGTAAGTCATAATTATCAACCCTCCTTTTGGCTTTTGCTCTATTCAGTCGGAAACTGTCATTCGAATCAAAAAGTTGTTGTATTGCAAACACCTATGCGCTTTAATTAAAATGCCATACGTTGATACAAGAATTACGATGAAAGAATATGCAAACAAAACTGTGTGATTAGTTTAAAAAATTTCTCTCCATATACTACCCAAAAGTAACTTTCAATTGATTATTAAAGACCTAAAAAATTAAAAAGGGAATTACAGTGGAATGTTCCATTATTATTAATAGATATTGTTGGTAATTCTGCTGTAACAAAACTAACTAAATTTAGACTCTCCCTATCTTTTTCTAATGCCAAACGCCAAAACGAGATGGCTACAATTTTGGTGCTGCCAGTTTTGTTTAGACACGTCAAAATTAAGAAATTTAAGACATGATCTCGGAACATGCCAACTAAAGATACGCCAAAACGCAACATTTTTTGTGCCTTTTGACAGAAATGTAAATAGGTTCTCGCTAAAAATGTTTGCTATCTCGTTTTGACGTTTAGCAATAGAAAAAGATAGGGAGAGTAAATTCAGTTGTGTTATAGCAATTACTACCATTGCCTGAAATTCACAGCTTCGCCCGCAATAATTTTGTGATAGTGGTAATAATAGATAGTTCCCTGCCGAATTTCACATCCCGGCCCAGAAATCAAGTTGCGAAGAGGTAACGAAGAGATAGGTACACAAACGCACTTCCATATTTATTATAATAATACTATTTTGGAAAATTTTTTCACACATTGATCTAGCCCCAAATTAGGATTCGGTGTCTTGGGTGCTGGACATCAATATACTCAATTATATATAATAGATAAATGCTAATACATATGTAAATAAATATCTATGAGTCGGGTAAAAGAATTTGAGCTCATCACAGAGTTTGTCCCTACTAGGATTCAAACCCGGGACCAATTGGCTCAGAAAGCAAGGTCGTTGCCACTGAAACAACCAGTCGTATTATTTTTAAAGTGGATTTAGCAATTTAAGTGTTTTGCTATATATATATTTTAGGTACATTGTAAGTGGTAGCAGATGGGTCATTTATCACGCAGAACGATTAACTGATGGGGAAGAAAGATTGTCGAGTAGCGGTCACGGAAAGTGGACTGGACGTTTACGTGTAGGTAGAGAGGTCATAAACTAGTCGGTGGACGGCGTTTCAGTCATCTCTGGGCTAAGCAATGCTTCCAAGACTGCGGTTAGATGTTATATTAGAAGAGTTATCCTTTCTAACATCTAGTATATACATGAGTTCCTCGGTGTTTCCGAAAACAGTACTTGCATGTGACAACTGTGTCTAGGCTGGTACTTACATGACTTTAGCCAGCGCTAATTATTACGGGAAGAAGTTTTCAAAGAATGAGGAACAACTATTTCTTTATTTACTTTGAAGTAGGGTACTTTTAAGGACTTTTAACATTTTCTCAACATATTTTACATTGTATATAAGTCAAAGTACCTTATTTCCGAACATATTGTTTGCTCTTGTTTACGACACAATCAGCTGTTTTGCGGTTCCTTTATATTCCGAACACAGATATAATCAATAAATACTGGATTATACAAAATGGAAGAACAAAAATGGTCTTCAAAATTCAAATGTAACACGTGTCATGAGACATTTTTTAAATGTAAGGTAGTCTAAGTTTTTGCTATAATATTTAGTAATTTTTTTTTGTATCAATCATCAATAATCGTGAGCAATATTGAAACAATATTATAGAATAAAATTGTGACTAACATTGCAAAGAGTGACAGTATTTTTAAAACAATAAACCTGCGGAAACTTTCACCTAACTAATTTGGTAATTGGAGTCAAAACTCCCAAGAAGCAATAAAATGAGATACACCAGCATTTTATTGTGTAAATTATATAATTTTATCAGACAAAGGCTGTAAGAGCTTGGATCCTTCTACCTGCCCTTGAAAGGGAAAACTTAAAGTCTATAGTGCTTATAAATATATATCTACACATGTTTATAAACAGCGCTCTAGTCAATAGGTAAGTCGCTTCACTAAAGGTTCTGGTTAAGATTTTTAAGACAAAGTAAGATAACAGACAGACAAATAAGCCGCAGACGCACAAGCAGTTTACCTTATGTTAGCTTATGATGACATTTTAAATAAAGGATTGGCGTATGACACATGAGATTTTACATCGAACAAAGTTTCATTGTGTGACGAACGAAACTTTAAAAGCGGTAAAATTTTGAAGTCAAAAGCGTTTAAAATGTAAGCGTTAGTGGTTAAGCAGTAGAAAATGCCTCAAGTATATGACATTAAAGCTACCTTTATGCATAGTGTACAATTATAAAATTGTAAAATGTCATTATTTATACATTAAATACATTTCAAAAAATCTAAATCAGACCGACTAATCAAGAGCTTCTGAAAAACCTAAACCATCTTTCGTTTTCTTCGCATCTTCGCGTTTGTTTGTTTGTTTGTTCAGTCTTCACGCAAAAACCAACGGGTAAACTTAGGTCACCTTGTTGGAGTCTTAAAAGTACAATTTCAGTGTAAACACTGCAAAAATATTTCATCAAAATTGGTGGAGCAGAACTGCAAATACAGCCTGATCTCCGTTTCAGTAGCCGTCATTATGGTACGAGAGCTCAAGTAAAAATGGTTCATTAACTAAAATTAAAAGTTATGACGATATTGAACTTATGCTTGTCGTTATCGTAATCCTCAAACTGATTATATTTTTTATTTATTAAATAGTGTAGTCCCAAATAGACTTATTAGTATTATACACATGGGTAAGGACACGCCCGCACGCAAGCACACGCACACACGGACACACAAATATAACATAACAATTTTTTTAACATAATATAACATTTTACAGCCTTCTGCACAAAAGGAAAGGTCGTTATTATGCGCAAAATGTGATTAATTTTTTTGTTATCTCTGATTTATTTGTTAAAACACTCTCGGCGGGTACCGTCGTGAGCTTGACTCACACGAGTATAGCGGACGAAAATTAGTGTAGTAACTGTAGTATGAAAAAAGTGCACTTTTGGACACAACGATTGGAAAGAACTATCTCTGAAAATTCTGCCTGCTCTATAACATAAAGAGAACACCTTAAAGATAAGGACCTCGAACAATTTTATAATAAAGAAATAAAATCTGTAGTTTCAAATCAAAACCGCAACATACCAAAATTATCGATTTTGAGCTTTTAATGCCACTTGCCATAATTATGAGTTCTGCACAAAACTGCCTCATTTTTATAGTTTTTATTTACCAATGACATGACAATGAAAAAAAAGACAAGCATTGGTAAGTGTTTCAGTAACACTTAGCGTACGTTCTGCATAAAAGGTATTAATACCCAACCCGCCGATACTGCCTTAATTACTTTCATTTAAATTATTGCGTCTATTGTGTACTACCGAGGTACAATGTATTGTTTTTAAGGGAGACGCGGAGTCTTCAAACACAAGCTATTACTGGCTTAAATGGAGACAATGAGACTAATGTTTGGGCATTAGTATCATAAGTTGAAGAAATAAATAAATAACTATTTTATAAATCTATAATTATTTCGGAATTTTCCATTTAGCCCGAAAACTGACATTCACGCGGGCAGAACCGCGGGCGAAATCTAGTAGCGTGTAAAAGTTTTAAAACTTCTTATAGTGACAGCCAACAGTTCTATCGATTAAGAGCAATTGTCCGATTTAAATCATTTCAGGCAGTCGCCTAGAATACACTACATCAAGGAGAATATAAGATACTAGCAATGCGTATCTTTTGGGAATATTAAAGGCCCGCGGCTTCCAACTGAATATTTGACAATCTTATTATACAATATATAAATCAAACTATTTGAACGAGAGATATTGCCAAGTGAAATGTTAATGTATATTTATGGTGTTTATTGAAAAAAGGGTTCACTTTTTAATAAATCGTAATTATTCATATTATGAATTACCTTAATTATATTCTTTTTGAATTAATCTTATTTATTCAGTTGTTTTTTTTATTGTAAAAGACGAAAAGATTGTAAAGTTGATAAAAATATGAACGGTGCTTTATAAATGTTTTTTTTTCTCGTAAACATAGATTAAAATCTATAAAGTTTAACAGAGTAAGAAAGACAACGACAAAATAAAGTTAAAATATTTATTAACCCTTTGAGCCATAGCGGCTTCGTTTGAGTCGACCTAGCCTTTTAATTTTTCTAAGCCGACTGACACAATGGCTTCAAATGAATCCACCTGCTTTTAGCTTTCAGTTTTAAGTTCTATTGCCTCAAAGGATTAAAACTACGATTCACATATTAAAAAATTCATCGGACGACAAACTGTCGATAACTAAAATCCGTTATATATTATTCAATTTACTAAAGCCCTGCAACATACACATCAATATATGATATATTAAAAGATACCACTGAAAATTATGTTCAAGATATTTCTAACAGAGTGCACTCAATAACGTCCAAATTTCAACAAAATGATTACAAATAGCCACATTATTAACAACAGGGGATGGACTCATTGCCGCAAAAACATGACTTTTTCGTTAGGCTTTCACGAATATGTTAAGGCTTCGCGCCTTATGGTGTTATTCTATAAAGATGTATCATTTTTAGCAATGTGGTGAAGAATTAGGAAAACGTTTATGCTTCAATTTCTGCTGAGGATAAGAGCTACGATGGTCTCCGTATTCATATTTGACTCTCCCCAATCCGGGATTTAATTAGAAGGGGGCTAATAAGGGGATTCTACATTGGCGCAGCTTGGGAAAAATGACGAGAGATCTTTGAAGTATTATGTGACCGTAAAATGTCTCCAAAATTAAATGAACAGTTGTACAAAACTTAGGTTATTTCAAACTTAGGTACGGTCTACTTTCTAGACAACGATGTATTCAACGGAAAACTTCGTAAAGAAATCTGCATGTCTGTCTAAAGTCTATCAACCCGCACTAGCCAGACGTGATAGACTATGGCCTAATTCCCTTCTGATTAGGTGAGGTCCGTGCCTGAGTACTGGGAACGAATATGAACCGGGGATAATGATGATGAAAGTGTACGCCAACTCGAGAGATTTATTTATGTAAACTTCTTACACAATGTACAAAGGCGGACTTAATGCCTGAGGCATTCTCTGACAACCTTTGAAATATCACGTCACAATCCTCTCAAAGTATTAAGAGTTCATGCTAGTAAATGATAAAAGGTTTGCAAAACACTATATATAGTTTTCAGTACTATATTCGCGCCGCGGAAACTTATTGTTTGAATACCTATCACATTTAATGTATCAACAAAAAACAATAAATTAACATAGTTTATTGCAACTTCCACCTGCCTAAGAATGGATATAGACATATATCCTCCCAGTTTCGAATTTTAAGAAAATGAATGCTTCGGCTACTCTCCTGTGGATATCTTTTGGTGTACTAAAGTTCTCATATATCTAAAATAGAGTTTTATCCAACCACATCTGGTTGGTCTGTGAATGAGTCATACGTAAACACTGATGGATTGTTGAAAACCAAACGTTGACTGACTCATCCCTTTGTGTTAACCAATAGTATCACGTGCGTGTCTGGTTTTGATGCTCTTTGAACATGGTTCTGTGGGTGATTAATTTTTTTAAGGCTGTTCGGTCTTTTTTCTATTCTGCTATTACCGTACGATATGTTAGCTCTTGCTACGAGTATTATCGATCGATATGTTAGCTTTTTAATCACGGACGTGAACTAGACGATGGATTGGTATTCACAATGGATTTTCCCCGTGTAAATTAGTACGTATTTCATGACATCATAAAAGGAAGTCATCTTGATGGCTTGCAGATTCTAACTGTGTACACTTATGTAAGTGTACACAGGGATGTATATGTATACATGAAATTACTGTTGTCCAACTTTATAGGAATCTTGGATTTTGTTGCCTCTTCAACATATCTACAAGTTGGAGATAGATACACTTTACCAGAACACCAAAGATCGCAGAAAAGAATATAAAACAATTCAAGCCTTATTCCAAAAAAAAACCTTTTCCAAGCAAACAAAACTTTGTATTTCCAGTCAGTGTGAAAATGACATATTCAGAGACTGATACTGCTAATGACAGTACCTACTAACAACATGTTACACAATCCACACATGGCGTACGTTTATATGAGGAATGCTGTTGGCTTTAGAAACTTCGTGACAATGATGTTTCATTTGTACAGAGAGAGTAACAGGCTAATAAGGCTTCAGCCAATTGGACAAGAGAAAGAATCTGCTAAGACAACTAAGGTTTGAATTATCTCTCAGACGATATAATTAGACGAAAATTAACGTGTATGTCATTGATACTCAAAGTCTATATCGACTCAGGGGGTTGACAATGAGTTAACTGCAATTAGAAATTCAAACCTTTCAAAATGAGTAGCACTAAATCAGTTATCAAACACACGTTTGAAATTGATGAATTTGCAAGAACTCAATATTAGATAAGTAGTGGATCACCTGCCGAAAAACTAAAAAACATGGCAATTGGTGCAAGAGAAAAAAAAATTGGGGACCTTTGGTGTATCTAATTAATTATAAGTATATAATGAAATGAAGTAGTCACTCAGCATTATTGTGACCGATTTACGAAGTTCGAAGCCAAAATCAGTAGCCATCTAACGCTAGGTATGTACATTAATTAATATTTAAATCTCTAGCATTATCTCGACTTTTTATCAACTTCTGCTGTTTTGTAGGGGAAACAGCTGTAGGGCTGGTTAAGATGACCTATTACCATCTGACGTCATTCGTATCCGTAAGCCCCCACAATTCCTGCTAATGATCAGTGTTGTTGAGACACCAAAGCGAACCACTAATTTACGTGTCTTCCGAAACACGGAGAAGCCGCGGCAATGTTAGCCGGGAATCGAATCCAAAAACTGTCAATTCGGGATGAGGCCTTATCCACTACGTTACCATAACTCTTAAAGATGAAGTTAAGCACAGTCTATATGGAAATGGGTCATCAAGATACTACACAAAACGAGTTTTAACGGTGCTTACAAGTCTGTGACGCTTTCATAAAAGGATGTCAACAGACAACTGCGTTTATAATATATAAAATGCAAGGTGAAACTATATTGAATAAACATATCCTAAACTTGGTTATTCCACGTGTATTATTATTTAACTAACTCTATTTCTAACCGTAATTTAAGCCGAAATCTAATGATTTGTTATTAAAAATATTAATAGCGAGAGGCTTTATACGATGACTCTAAAAGCTTTTAAAATTATATAATCTTACAATGTCATGTAAAACTTAAACCAATATTCAACGTGAAACTGTATATTTTTATGCGAATCCGGGGATTTCCGGATTCGCATTACTTTTGCTTATAAGACGTCCAATTTATCCCGCAGATCTTTCCACCTTCGCCGGCCGCGAAAAGAACGTAACGATTTGTATGCAGATTTTAGTTGTCCGAAAATAAGCCTGGAGCTTAGTACGGAGTTTTCATACAACTTGTGACCCTGGACGCTATCGTTTTTCGACCAAGTTGAGTCATGCTGAAGTCATATTTTGTAATAATATTTGTCGGAGGCTTGAAATACATTTATGGCTTTCCCTAGGAATTGTATAGTTCTCCGGAATAAAATGTGACCTATGGCTCTCTACGGCTCTTAACTACATATACTCGTATCTGTGCAAACAATCACAATCCGTCAACAGTTAAAAGAAGGATACAAAAAAATCTTTAAACCCATCATTCCTAAGAAAACATTGTAAGACAATGGAACTCAGGTCACAATAAAGAGTTCGTCTACAAACTATGTAAATAAGTTGAAAAATCTTTACGCACAGTCGCGTAAGTCTGGTTTTCAACTAAAAGTAAGAATAAAATATGCATTACTTAGGAATAATTAATTTTTTTTACAACATTGTTTATCAGACATCATAATCAGAAATAACTGAGAATAAATGTAGGATCGCTTCAAAAATATTTTATGCTTCAAATTATTTTAAAACATCACTGTTATAAATAACTGTCAGCAAAAAATCGCATTAGGTGCCCAGCACCTACGATGGCATAATTTTGAGAGGCGGTAAAAATTGGGAAACACCAAAGTTTATATTAATAGGACTTTCAAGTTTATATTTGATAAGCAGTAATATCCAGTAGTATGACCATGCATATCGACTTAGATTTCAAATTCGAATCCAAGGCACGCACGCACTTCTGACTTTTCGAAATCTTTTTTCTGGAAGATTCTTTAACGCAAGAACGAATAGGTTTTTATTATGCTAGTACGTTTTACCACCCCTGATTACATCGCCACTTACCATCAGGTGGGATTGTAGTCAAGTACTAGCTTATAATTGGTAAAAAACAAGATGCGTATTAATAATTCATTATCACTGGCTTCAATGGTGAAGAAAAATATCGTAAAGAAACTTGCATGCCTGAGAGATTTTCTCACCAGTATGTGAAATCTGCCAATCCACATCAGGCTAACTTACTAGACTATAGTTTAACCCCTTCTTATTCTGAAAGAAGACCCATGCTCTGCAGTGAGAAAGTAGATAGGTAGATGATGATTTGTTAAGTTTGTCTTAACTTTTACAACTCAAAAATATTTATTGCAGCCACTTCTGTTACCGATTCTTTAAATTTTATCAGTGATACTGGTTCACTTAGGGATAACAAAATAATCCCTAAAATAGAGTACAGGCATACTTTAGTTAATGTTTGCATATAAAGAGACTTACCAAATGTTCAGGCATATTCCATTCTTCATACATTCTAGCAGCTAAGGGAAACACCTTCTCGTTAATGATTTCTAATGTAGTCAACGTAATCTTCTCTAAATTAGCAAAATATTTATTGAATGACCACCAAAGCTGCCAGTACAATTCACCTCGTCTCTCCTTGCTTACAGAATGAACAATGGTTAGCAAATTTTTTATGTTATCCTCTGATATAAAAAGAGCCAATTTATTCCAGTCTACATGAGAATTGAAAGGCATTACTACAGAGTCTGCTATAATAATTGGTATACATTGAGATGCTAGAATATCCATGAGCACTGCATGAGTGAGTCTCGCACTCCGGATAACAAGACAAAACATTCCTTCTTTTAATATATCTGGATATTCAAACATTGTGCCTGTTGTGTATTCACATCTTTTATTGTAGTCCATTTTATGAGTCTCACATCTGTCCAATAATAATAGATCATTGGAGGACGATGCAATATTTTGCAAAACTTCTAAGTAGTCCTTGGGTATATTGAGCTGTGTGGATATAATCAAATATTTCTTCTGTTGTGGTTGTGTGTTATCAATTTTCTCTGCAGTCATACTATAAACAGGAATTGATACATCAAAACCATATCTGAAACTCCAAGTATTAAATCCAGCACCAGCTATAATTGCTTTTTCAGTGTTCAGGTCAATGACTGAATTATAATTTGGTGCTGTACCAGGCAGCATATTAAATATCAAGTGATTTTCACCATGATTCCAGCTGTTAACCAAAAGAGAAATTGAAATTAAATTTTTGATTTATAATATCATCATCACCCTATAATGATATATCCTAACATAATCAGTCTGCTATTTCCTGCAGGGTGCTTTAGGCTAAATTCTGACATCTCTGTATCTGATTTCTCTTAGATGCTGTGAGAACCAGCTAAGGCAGAGGTAACCAAACGTTTTTCCCTCTTAGACTAATTAGCCATATTTTTCAGCTTTGATTAGACCTAATTAACTAATATAGAATTTATGCAAATTCATTGTCTTTTAATATGTTTCTGACAGTGGATAGAGCTTCTCGCTTCGAAAAATTAAAATTTCTTATTGTAATGCGACCCCTGGGGTCGATATAGACCACTTTGGATATCAATAAGCTTAGGGATGTACCAGGATAATAGATGGCAGCATTATCCTGTTGCTCAATCAAAATCTACTGAAATCACCAAAATTGGGTTCATAATCATAATTATATTAACATATATAAATAGTCAGAGCCAAGCCTACAATGGCTAATGTTATTCAACAACAATAAGGAGCAATTGTTACATGTTCCTTTTGTAATGTGGAGGATGCCATTAGATACAAAAATAAGTAATACACATAATCCTGCAGTAAGCATTACTTAATAATATACTCAAATCAATCTTAGAATAGACTACAACCTTATCAAAATAAACTGTTGACTATAGAAATTTTGTTTTGTTGTTTATAATAAAATGATCATTTTTACGCAACAATTAAAAATATGGTATATTATGCACAGCTAAGTATATAAATTTAAAAAGATGGGCATGGTAATGAAAGTATTTCTTAAAGTCTGATTATAATCATTTTAATTTATAACTAGCTTTTTCCTGTGGCTCCACCTGCATGTATGTCGGTTTTCTGCAACATGAGCAATCCCGACACAATCATACATTTATATAAAAAGCCTAAAAATCACTTTTACTTGACTTCTCATACCTTAATGGCGGCTACTAAAACTGGAATCAAGCTGTACCTTCAATTCTACTGAACCGATTTTGATAAAACATGCTGAATTATTTAAGTTGGAATAGTCCTTTTAAGAGTATAATAATTTGGCCAAAATCCACCAGCCAATTTTCGTGTGAAGCTCGAACAAACAAACCAACATCAATGATTTTATTTCAGAAGTCCTTAATTAGTCGATATGAGTAGTTTGTTTTTAATTTTTTTTTTTTTAATTTGATATTTAACAATATATTATAATAGTACAGGTGTGATAAATTCAATGAACTTAATCTATCCTCTATGGAATAAAAAATATATTTATTATTTTTTCTGCTTGTGTATGTTATTATTCAATTATTAATAAAATATTTATTATCATAAAAATAAAATATTTATACACATCAAATTACACTGTTGTTAGCTAACAGCATCTTACTGCTTTACAAGGAATTTATTTTATTTCAAATTGACCTGATTATTCTGTACAACCTACACTAAAGTAGAACAATGTCAATAGATGCCTTATTGTATCTGTTGTAAATGATACCAGTAATAAATATTTTTTATAATCGTAAAAGGGAGAGAACACTGTATCATTGACAATGTATTGATAAAATTTAGACAACAAACTCGATGCCTATGTTTTTATACAAGAGACTAATATTAAAATTTATATTTTTTGTTATTCTGTGTATTTTCCTCCATGATGGGGGATGCAAGTGCACCCTTTTGGATTCTCCTTCCAACATACTTGAAAATAGTTAATCAAAAGGTAGTAGAGAGAAATTATTAACTTACTGTGGCAGTGATATTAATGCTTGCTCAACATGTTCTCTCGAAAAACTCTGTTGATTCAATGTATCTATACTAGGTATTAGCAAACACGCCTCTTCTGGGTTAGGTGTGTAATATTTACTATGTTTTATTGTGTCTAATATCATATAAAATTCTTTAGAAAACTGTGATACTGAATTCCCATTTGCAGCCCTGTATTGTTTTAATGGGTATATGTATATTGTTATCTTGTTGTGGCCACCTCTGCCGCATCTATATACATCAAAACAATCCCAATATGTGCAGTTTGATACCCGAGGATAGGATTGAACCAAAGCACCATTTAATAATACAATTTCCACACTTTTAGAATTCAAATTCACTGGTGGATACACATCTGTCCGCGGCGAGGTCCCGGAGAATGTATTAAACACCACAGTAAACACTAAAGATACTAGTATAAACAATAGTAGGCCGACGAAAAACCTATGATATAAAATTTTCCTGTAAGATGTATACTTTGAATATTTGCCCGTTTTCAGGAGCGACTCTGTAGCCATTTGTGAATTCGACGATTAAATTAATCTCCTTAATTTATATATGGCACCCATAATTAGGTAAGTTCGATTATTTCTCATTCAAAAATCCATGAAAATATAAAACACGATACTACGGCTTGCAACGCGAAATTGTCGCAATGAAGTGACATGTCGATTTGACGAATTTGATTGAAAATAGTGCTGTGCTGTTATGACTTTTCGATATACATGTGTTAGTAATCGATAAAACTATTATAAACTAGATGTTGCTCGCAACTCCGCTTGTGTTGATGCTGAAATAAATAAAATATTCTTTCCTATAACAATTTTCTTCCTCAGTTACAAATTACTTAATTAATTACTTAGTTACAAATTTTAAATTAAATATCTAGTATATAACAATAATAACTTAATAGCAGTTACATAATATTTTTGCTGACCAGTGAGCCCAATTTAAAATCCCTGTAAGGAAAGATACAGGGGGCACTAAGAAAGATTTTGCTTATCACTAAGTGATCCTCTACACTGACAAAGGAAGCAACAAGAAGTGGCTTTACCTGCGACCTCGTTTTACGTAGGTTATTGTTGTTATTATTCTTTGGATAAATAATATTTTCTTGGCTTACCAAGAAATAATACACAGAAAGGGGAAAACAAACACAAATGTAATACAATGAATGGCCTTATTACTAAAAGTAAAATCTCTTCTAGAGAACCATTGTATAGAGAGAAATTGCTTAAAATTAGCATTCGATGGGCGTGCACGCATAATATAAAATCAAACTTATGTATTCTATCTAGTCCAGTCATAAATTCTGTTACAAATGAAAATGCATTTTTTTATGAAGTAAGGTAATAATCTTAATAAAACTTATATATACGTATTTATTGAAGTCCAAGAAAAAAATCTATTCGAAATAACCACCTATGGCTTTGATAATGGCCTTTAATTTGTCTGGCCATGAATCTATGGATTTTTGCACTATTTCCTTGGGAAATTTAACCACTACTTGCTCTAGAGGTTTCTTAAGAAACTCAATGTCATGCGGGTCGTTTAGAGCAGGCCATGTTCTAATAAATTAATATTATTATAGTAATTCATAAAACTGATTATAATTTGTAGTCTAAAGGGTTCAGAACTGGGCTAGACGAGGGTCAGTCTTCAGCTCTTATAAAGTCCGGAACGTTAGTTTCAAGCCAGACTTGAGTAGTTCATGACTTGTGACCGGGTAGAGTCTTGCTGGAAAATCCACGGTACATTTTAAAAGGTAAATGTTAGGGGATACTTTTTCTTTT